>JAWPHD010001654.1:0-302928 GCA_037043455.1 Cyrtodaria siliqua
GGGTGCACCATTTTAAGGATGTTAATACCGTGTCACGCCACGGGATGTTGTGGGTTCAATGCCCAGCCAGTTCATACACAATACCCCATAAAAATGGTACGAGTAGCTTTCTTACTTGACATTCAGTATATAACGGGTAGTTCTAGGACTGGTGTGCTCAGTGTGTGTATAATGTGACTGGGTGGGGTATCATGTCATGTCTACGGCGTAGTATTCCAGTGTGGCAGCTTTATAAAGATAAGCATTGAGCTTATTGCTACAAGTAGAAATGTCGTGATATGTCTGAACGATTGTTAAACGTGACGCTAAATTGCACACACATGCATGCCCGCACGCACGCACGCACGCACGCACCCACAGTATACATAACAATAACAAACGCACGCACCCACAGTATACATAACAATAACAATAATTCAATTTCCAGACAGTTTGTTTGATTGAATGGTGTTGTACATCAATTCAGCGAATGTTAGACCAAAATAAGACGGTCGATTGTTTTGTGGTAGAGGCAGGCCATCCTATTTTCCTGGTTAGAACCAATACTATATACCTCCCGTCATCCCTATAATCGCCATTGAGTCTGACGTCTATCTAGAAAATGAATTATTGTTTTTTTATTATTATTATTATTATTATTATTATAAGTAGTAGTAGTAGTATATACGTATGTTTATACATTAAATAATAAAGACAATCTAGCAGCGGATCAGTGCGGGTGGCTGCAGCGGCAGGGGTGATATTTGAATAATCAATAAAAACAAAATGGACTGAGAGAGTTATTATTTTGTTTGTTTTCCAACTGAATCTTTTTTAGAAATTTTATTTGATATTCCATTAGAATGCCGCCTTCGATGTTGATACGTATTTTTGTTCCATCCCAAATTCTACCGAGACAACTGCCCCGGTGTGCCTCAGCGCAGCTACGGGGCTGTACACGTTCAAAGACATACTTATGTCATGTTATCGCTTCGCGTATTTTTTTTCGTTGGTTCACTGATTGCTAAGACAAGTTTTTAATTTGTCAATGAAAATCCTTCCCAATGCGTCATACTTCATATCAGCCAATCATAGTTTACGCTGACTAGTAATAATTAATAATGCAACCCCATCCTGTATTGCAACTGATAATAACCTAAGTTTTCATTGATCTGGTACACTTAACGGATATATCATTAAGTGTCTTATAAAGCTTATTTAAGTGATAATCCTTAGATTTGAGGTTTAACACTAGGTTTGGCTATTTGATAAAACATTTACTAATGATAGTAAAAATAATTCCTATTCAGGTCAAAATATGTGTCGATGACATTTCCTTTGATAAATGCAAGATGACATTTCCGTTGATGAATGCAAAGCATTGAATCGTTTAATTTAGGGTAACTAAAGGGGCGTGGCTATACCGTACTACAAGTAATAGATAGAGCCCGGTCTCAAAGAGTTGGCTAATTTAAACACCGACGTGGGCGTAGACTATCGAGGTGTTTAAATAACCAACGAGCTGAGACAGACTATTTTTTGTAGCATGGTGTACTTATTGTATGCGTTATCGCCTAAGGGAAAACTGGTACTATTGTTAACTATTTCATTCACAAAATAGTTCAGTGTCATACAGATTACTATATGTATTGTGGTATTGTGCAGTGTCATACATATTACTATATTTATTGTGGTATTGTGCAGTGTCATACATATTACCATACGTATTGTGATCTTAACGTTACTGTAATCAGATAACTATTAACCCTGAAGTCTTTATAGTTATGACGTTTCTTAACACGGGGAAGTCCCACATGTTTCGTTAACTCTTTAACTGTTGTATTCTATATTGATATAATTACATACACTCGTTCAGAGTAAGATGATAAAGAAGGTCAAACAAGGGGCACAAGAGGTCACGTGGACGCTCTACTGGCTAACATGGCTCTTACAACATCAATGAAGCGAATGACTGCAAATTACGTTTTTTTGAAAGTCTTGGGCAAAATACAGCATTCTTAACTAAATCAAGGGCCGTAACTAAAGAATTTGATAAAGTTTGGTAAATATCTGATGAAAAATGAAGACCCTATCGTATTAACGAGGCAAAATATAGCATTTTTAACAAAATCAAGGGCCATAACTTCGCTGTTACTGGTTCGATCTAACTGATTTTCGCACTTGCCTAGGCTTTCATTGATATTAACAATCTGGTAAAGTTTGGTAATGATCGGATGACATAGAGGCCCTATCGTCTTAACGAGACAAAATATAGCATTTTTAACTAAATCAAGGGCCATAACTCCGTTGTTACTGTTTTGATCTTGCTGGTTTTCGAACTTGCCTGAGCCTTCATTGATATTAACAATATAGTAAAGTTTGGTAAAGATCAGATGAAAAATGAAGGCCCTCTTCGTCTTAACGAGACAAAAGTTAACGACGAACGACGGACGGACGACGGACAACTCGCCATCCCATAAGCTCTGCTGGCCCTTTCACAGGCATTCTTTCTTAAAGAGATGTACACGTCAATTTTAATTTTGTAAAAAAACAACAAACACATAACAACGATTGTATTTCTACTTGCATATTTTCAAATTAATTAATAATATATGTTTGAATAGCTCAAGGCAAATTGATTATACGTATTACTAATCATGGATTATATTGCACCAATAACGTATTCAACTCTAAGGGTTCAATCCTCCGTGGTGCCACTGAGTTTCGTCGTTGTGTTCTTGGGCAAGACACTTTCCCATAGCCTCGTCCGTCGGATGCGGACGTAAACCGGGCGGTCCCGTGTATCGGTCTATCCTCCGAGCACGTTAAAGAATCTATTCAATAATAAGGGTAGGGTACGGTTCCCGGATTCCTATATATCCATCCCCTCTCTCTGGGGCGGCTCTAAATAACCTATACTGCGTTGATGAGCCGTTAAACAACATTCAGTTCAAACCTGAGGTAAAACAAAGACATTTTGATTTGTTTTTTTTAATTTTATTTAATTATACGCAAGAATATTTAATGTCAAAATGATACTTGATTAATTAATCGCGATGCAATGTAAATGCTTGATAAATTCTTCAAGATTGTTGAGTATTCCTTTAAATAGTATACAATTAAACCCATATTAGGCGTTCGATATTAGGTGTTCTATTTTGATATTAGGTATTCGATATTTATATTTGGTGTTCGATATTAGGTGTTCAGTATGAATATTAGGTGTTTGATATAAGCTGTTCGATATTAATATAAGGTGTTCGATGTTAATTTAAGGTATTCGATATTAGTTGATAAAACAATAATAGGTGTTTGATATCGGCATTAGGTCTTCGATTTTAGGTGTTTGAATATATTAGGGAATTGTAATGCTAAATATCACCGCGTGTGCAGAGGCAGATCGAGATATCTAGCCTACAACTTTATCTTGCTTTGTTAGTTTCGAAGATTGCCAACGTCCATTTTCTGTAACTTTCTTACATTATTATATAGAGAATAAAGTTGATACTGAATTTATGTCACGAGGGAAAAAAGTGGTAATTTGGTTAAAAAAAAACGAGTTCGAAGATCAAATTTAAGCTGTTAATTATACTGTTTATTATATAACTTTATGTAAAAGAAGAAATTAAAAAATATTTTAACTTTAAACCAGTGTGTTTTTTAACAAATTTGTTAAGAAAGTAGTTCCGGCAAAGTTTTGTGATGATATAAAAAAGTTATATCGTCACTAGTGACGATATAACTTTTTTTCACTAGTGACGATATAACTTTTTTTGTGTGATACTAAAATTACGTCATTCATAATTCAATGCAAATTTATGACAGTTATGTAATAAATTCAATATAGCGAACGCGGTCAATGTTAAATTCATGATATAATCATAAGCTATGGGGAAATCGCCCAGATAAAATAGTTTATGATAATTAAAATATATATTGTTTCAGAACTAATAAAAGGGTATGGGTTGTATCAGTACATAATATTATCGCATGCCTGAGAGTACTTTCTATTGTTTAAAGTCGTATGATATATTCAATACAAGAACACGAAAGTGTACTGATATTTCGTTTAACGTGTGCCGTTATACTAGATATCATACAAGGCTACCAAAATTACTAGAAACAGCTTTTAAAAAAGACAAAAAAATATGGCGACGATATGGAAAGTGATCACAAGAATCTGTTTCTTGTGAGACAAAAATATAGGAAAAACACAATGTAGTGAACAATTTTAATAAAACATTTTGCAAGTTTGCAAGTCGTCACTCGCTTATAATATTCCGCACCTGAGAATCTGTAATTGTAGATAACTTACAGGTATGTTACAGGTAACTTACAGATCCGAGACCATTTAAAAAAAGCTTCTATGGGCCATTCTAATGTTTTCATTCTCCTTTTATTACTAGTTCATTGGTACGATATGTAGCAGTTGGAGTTAAATTTAATCTCAAGGGACGTCCTGTGTTTGTTAAACCATAGGAATCGGACATATTGTATTTGCATGTAGTAAACCAGATTGACTATCCACTACTAGTATATTAAAATATATTTTTATATTTTATATTTTTCTATTTTTATGTAAAATTATATACATGCGGGGACCTACATAGGTCTACATACTGTACTATGTTTAAATACGTCCGATTCCTATGGTTAAACCTACTCTTGAAGCTGTTTATAATTGGTGCTGTGAATACATGATTTGGAAAACTATTCCATGTGTCTGCTACCCTGTTCAGATGCCATTTGGTTTTTCAATGTTGATTAGTATTTGTTGTTCTGACATGCTTTTGATAAGACTAATTGCGTTAGTGTATAAGACCTTTATATTATCTATTGCCTAGTTGCCAACGGCGAGGCAAAATAAAACCTTATACTATTGTTTGGGGCGCTTGTTTCAGCCAAAGGTTTTTTGGACTTTTAAGATAAAATTAATCTACTACCTAAATTAGTTGTATATCAGTGAAACAGACATTTTTAGTGGTAAATAAAAATACCTTTATTTTTCAAAATTGGTTGAGAAATAAAAATTTCATGTGCAAAAGCTGTTTTTGATGGGTCATTTTCAATGCAAAATTCTGCTGCATGAAAAATTTGAAAAATATTTTTTTTTTAGAAATTTTATCCAAAAATGGTTTTAAATTGTTGGATATTAGTAAATTAAGATACCTTGAAAGTTTTATAGCAAAATATGAAGGATTACTGAAGTTAATTGAAATTTCGTAGTTTTCTGCTGTCCCACCAACAAGGAATTTACATAGGAAAAGCCCCATTAAAAATCATTTTGGCTGTACAATATTTATTTCTCAACCGATTTTCAAAAGTAAATTAGTTTTATTTACCACTAAAAATGCCAGTTCTAATGATATATAATGATTTACGTATTATTTAAATTGCTCAAGTTACTACAGAAAACCTTTTGGCTGAAACAAGCGCCCCAAACAGTAGTCTTGTGCTATCATGAGCTGCTGGTTGGTCTTTTTCACTGTTTTGTATATATGAGTGGTCTTCACTATTTACAGGATTAAAATAAAACTGGTTTCCTATCTCCTCTCGACTTCAGGCGATACGGGTTCTACATCCCTTGGTATGGAGTTCATGAATTCTTGTGTGTTGTCTGGATCGTCAACTACCTCTGGTGTACTGGTTGTGTTTAAGAAGGTGGATTCTTCCATTAGGTTTATGCGTTGTGAGAGGACTGATTGACTCATCTGGTCTGTTGTATCCATATCAGTTTCAGTTTGAAGTGGAGGTTCATTTTCCTGGGTATCTGTTATTTGTTGTGTGTGTTTCCTATCTAAGTTTGTACTTTCTTTGTGGTGTTTTGGTTGGTTCAATATAACTACGGCTTCCGATAAGCTTTCGAAGTTTTGGTAAATATCGTTTGTAATATCACACGTCCCATGCCAGAAGTAGCTGATTGTTTTCGTTCTGTCAAGTTTACAGATATTTCTGTTAAAATATTCCAGCCCTTTAGAAAGATATGTCCCCGATTTAAATCTCCATTTGATTCTTTTTTTTTACTATTTTTAATCCCTATCGTGGGTGTCTCATTTTTGAGGTAAGAGCCTTTACTGTTAGGGAAAATTGTTTTTTGATCAAGGTCAGACTGATCCAGGCTTTCAAGTCGAATCGATTTTTGCAGCGTATTTCATTCGAACACCCGAGGTGGAAAAATAATTCAAAAAGCTACATTTTCGTTTTTATGACAAAAATGATAGTATTATGAAAATGTTTTCAAACACCATAAGAGCTCCAAGATTAGGCCAAGCAAACAACTATTTATTTGGTTTCTATGGTTTCTACATTGTTTACGTGTTGAGGAAAGAAAAATATTGTTGAAAACAATTTAGCGATTTTGAAAAATGTATGTATAAGAGTCATAAGTGGAAGGAATTTTCTTTTCAAGGATATTTACATCTCCAAGTCTCGATGATAATCGATCTGTAAACTTTTTGCTTCTCGTCAAAATGTCTGCCATGCCGCCATACCGGATTTACACTTTATACTCCCGTTGCCATATTTACCTAATATCCTCCTATACAACCCTGATCATGAGACCACCTCTATTAGGAGCCACCTGCTTTAAGAGAACACAGATACAGTTGCCAGTTGTGTTCTTCCTTAATTATTTGGAATTTGTAGCACTGCCGCTGACATTCCCTTAATATTTGCACTGTTCATGGGCGTAGGAACGTTTGAATTATTGAGGGGTGGTGGGGGAGGTATGTTTCAATTATTGAGGGACCAAAAAAACAACAACGTTATTCACGCTCAATTCCACCAAAACATACAAAATTATAAGGGCAAAAAAGTATTTTGCGAGCTCTAACCATATTTTTCTTCAAATTATTGGTGGTGGGGGGGGGGGGGGGTGGGGGGAAGGGGGTGGTGGTGGTGGGGGGCAAAGTATACTCAGGCCGTGGTGTCCCCACTCTGAACATTGAGAAGGGCGCCCCCTACACGTGCCCCCACCCCACCTCACCGGCTCCTAAGCCTATGCTGGTGTAAATCATTTAATTGAAAATAACACCTGTCAACATGACTTGTGTACTCTAACTACCAATTATCGGAAGATGGGAGACAGATGAAATGGACATGCTACAACACAAACAGAGCAGTGTCTCATCTCAGTTGGTTTGATCAATCAACTCGATAAACACATTATCTATTGCTTGAGATATGACTGATATGTTGAACTCCATACATACATACATACATAACTATATCCTTGTTTTAATACCCTTGATTATTTTCCCATCGACTCCTACAGGTAGCTCTTGTTATCAGCTTTATTTCAAGTGCTACTTTGCGCATATCTTCTCACAACAATACTATTGCGATTAAACATGATATTATAATGAACCTATTTATAAGGTTTAAATAAACGGGGAAAGAGATATTAACCCTACTTCCTGTTTGTATAGGGAAGTTGGTAAATATAGTATGGAGTATTTAGTTAATGCAAGTATACTCCGTTTATATTGGCTTGATGAGGTGAAATAAATTCTACCATAAACAAAAACATGTCGTAAAATAAATACTTAAAACGCAAATGGTATAAGATTTTTTTTATTATAAACTTAACAATCAAATAAATAGTAAAAAACATTTTCTTTTGTATAAATATATAGTTTTAAAACATTGCGGTTATTGCACATTGTTTAAGCATGACAAATATTGATATTCGCTCTTTTGAAGAGTAGCAACAAATAAATAAGACTCATACAAATAAATAAAATACCAGCATCTTCACTAATAAATATCAAGTTTTTCACAAATAAATAACAGTACTTTGCATGTCATTTATAACCTCAGCAGTACTATCGTAGTATAACTATAAAATCAAATGCACGTATTCAGATTGCAGTTAACATTAAAGGTGGTACATCAGGCATTTGCTAAAGGATTTTTTTTTTTTTTTAAGTTTTTCCAAATCTTGTACAAAATGTAATATCCATATTGGTGTCTAAAATTTGATTTCATCATATATTTTGCATGATAGAATCGGGAATAAAATATGGCATTATTTTCAGGCTCATTCGTTATATGAATAGGAAATGTCACTCCTTGACCCCTACAAAATGCCTGATGAACCCTATTTAATGCGAATAAATAGGCATATACATTTCAACACATGTTTACTTTCATACTTTCATCCAAATAAATAATGATCAGCTATCCAGATGAATACAATCTACACACATTCATCCAGGCGACAATATTAAAAATATTTAATCATCAATATTAATAATAGCTACAAAAAGCCGCTTAACACTTACAAAGTCGTTTTAACCATTACAGCGTTGTCTTGCAAACAGCTTCTTTTTTAAATTCCGAATATGATTTATACCTTGATAAAGCACATGGGTATGTTTGTGATTTTTTTTTGTTCTTTTATGACTTTAATAAAAGAACGTACGTTTAAACTGTCACGCTCGAACACTCGTTCCTTAATACACACACACAATATTAACGATACAACAAAACACCTACGATAATACTCGACAATCTTAACGTTGTAAATATTGTAGCGATATCTATATAGTAAATATATGACGTAAAACACAACTATGATACTATCTCACAATATTAGAGTTGTACAACTTGGTAACTATACAAAAATATACTAGTATTTAATGTAAATAAAACTACGTTATTGATCTAAAATATCAGAGGATATCAAAAAACATATCCAAAACAATAGATGACCCAAAAGTGGTCAAATTCGTGTGAAGAACACACTGTAAAATGGAATATGTGGTACTATAATGAAAAATTTACATTATAAAATAAACAACAACGTACTAATGGTACTAATGCAAAATAACAGTTTGGTACCAATAAACAAATGACTGATATTTATGAACATTGGCATGCACGTGCTGAACGTAAACGGTTAAAGCACGTGCTGAACGTAAACGCTTTATGAATGACATAAAAGAAAAAATGGAAACCGATACTTATTTAAAGATTTCACAAATGACAAAATAACACATGGTACTAATGACCAATGACATAATGGTACTAATTCCATGTGGTAATACTTTTTTACAGTAAATAATTAGCATGAAAGATTGACCTGTTGTTTCATAAAAAAATGAAACGAAAATGTATAAATACAAATAATGGAATAATGCCGTTTAAATGTTGCCATCTCTAAATAGCCAGTTAAAATATATGCAGTTGTAAACGACGTGAAATTCGTTTGATGTATTTCGAGTATGTAAAATAAAGTTATATTGTTTCGTTAACGAAGTTGGTTACCATCTATTTGAACAGAGAGACTATAACATATGTGTATATCAAAAAGTAATATACACTCAAATACGTTAAATGTAAAATATACATATAATATTAATAAAAAAAGGATTTCATGAGGTCTGTGAATAAAATCATAAGCGGGTATTTCTAATACAAAATAGTTCAACAAGATGTTAACATATATCCACGTATTTCCGGTTGTTCAAACTGATGAATGATATGTAAAATGACAAGTTCACTATCGACGATTACATATCGACGATTAAGTGATTGACCATTATGGTCTAACTATTTGTCCACATGGACGAACTTTGCCTTACTGGCATTTTTTTCTGGCATATTTACGCATAGTCCAAGCCACTGGAGGTTGAAGCAGCGTTGTTCACTGTGTTTCGTCCGGCGCACGTGAATCCAACTGGAATGACCATTTCTCTCTCGGTGTACTTAAAGTTACCATTTGCGTCCTTCGCTCCTTGATCGAGCACGGTTATTGATCTTGTAATGGGATTACATTCGTGCTGACCGTTAGATCCAATGCATTCTTTGCATGCCGATTTAGCAACGAGAATGGTAGCAGGGAATCTAGATGGCACGTGATCAATTGTGTAGTACCATGGGCAGGTCGATTTGATGTACAGCGGCACGTTTGCTCCTTCAGTAACGGTGAGGGGACACATATTTACATTTTCAAAAGCCCGTTCACTCTCACTGACTAGTGCGGCCATTGCGGGATCTTGACTGTACCAGTCGTAACTACCGTGCCGTGTTTGGTCCATGGTAAATTCGGCCGTATTGCTTGTCTCCCGCTCATTTCTTATTGGAACAGCCAGTGAAGAGTTCATCAACACAAAGACTACCATGGCAAAAAGCGCTGCTGTGAAACCGTTTCTTGAGAAATCCATCTGTAAATATATATAAAGAAATAATTAGATCTAGAGGTATTTTATTATTTTTTGTTGTAGTTAAAGTTTTGTTAAACTGTTGTGATTTATTTAAGTCTGGTAAATTCAAGAAAACAAAGATTCGCTGTTTAGTTTTGTCTAGTATTTTTTTTCTCTCGAAGTAACGCAGTCATTTGCTTATCTTTGTTCCATTCTAGTAGCCGATGAATTAAAATCACTTTTTCAGTTTTTGTAAATACTTCTGATAATATAAATATGATTAATCAACATTTTAAAACACAAATATACTAGTGCAAATTAAGACATAATACTTACATTTAAAACTTAGGTTGACTCGCAAATTTATTGGTTATCCTTAAATTATTTCTTTACTCAAACGATTGTCCAGTAATATTAACTATGATTGTCCAGTAATATAAATGATGCTATGTATTTTATTGTTATTTCAAAGTAAAGGTGTTTTCTTTTCTTTGTGCAATATTCCGAACTGTTAATATATTTCTTTCTGAGTTCACAACACGGTTTGTAAAAGTGTTTATACATTTTGCCATCCATTCTGTCCTTTTTATATCTTTTTTGTGTAAAACTCCAGAAATCTAAAAATAAAGTGTTGTTGACGTCACTCGACAGGAACCAGGAACAGCAGTTGATCTACAAGTCCCCCGAGCTTACATGTTTAATTATAGATCCGGCCTATAATCCGCTCATTTCCTATTGGTACGGTCCATGTACACGTGACTACATATCAATATTGAGCTAAATATAGCAGTATTGAACCGCGAATGTGCATTGACACGTCGCTTAAGGAAAATAATAAATAAAACATTTATAAACACACTGCATACAGTATATAGCAATTTTGTTTACCGTGACAATATAACTATTATTAAACCCCCACACATATACGTCCGCATATTTTTATTTTTTTCAGCGTTACATAATGAAATACTGTAACGAATACAACAAACCTCTTAAGATAAGAGACTTTATTAATAACCGTGTTTGACCTGATTAAGTTGCTGTGCGGTGAGTGGTTTATTCACCAACTGTGTCGTCTGCTGACCAGTCCCAAAAATTAACCACGCACAATGTTGCGAACCTTCAAACGGAAATACTATTGCGTATATGTTGCGTGCGTGTTAAGTAAATTAACATTTATTCGTGTCTTTTCCTTTTGCATACATGTACTGTAAAGGGTTAACTAATCAAAACGGTTTTCATTAGCCACGCATCTAAGACAATGTTATTACTATCAAAACGTGACGTATTTGAATAAAACGAACGACAGAGTCAGTCTTCGTTAAATGCATTATTTATATAAACATGTTTGCTAAATGGATATAAATTGTAATGCACATATAATTAACGTATTCATTTTTATTTATTGTTTGAAACTGACTCATCTACTAGTGTACACACGAAGCGGACTATTACGTTATGTGTGATGCTTAATTACACCTAGTATCATTTCCTTCCGTTATTAAGGACACACGACAATCCTTATTTTTTTTTAAAAACTCACGGCGTCCCCCTTGTTTTTCTGCATCACTTGAATTTGTTCAGTCATTAATATTAATTATAAGAATAGTATTAAGCAATTTGTTTTTGCATATTATTAATTTTGATATTATATCACCAATAATATATTAAAACTTATAGCATAATAAGACGAAATAGTGAATATTTAAATTTATTTATTTAAATGTAACCAGGGTAAAAGTAATGATACTGGATATATAAATCTAGACTCCCATTTCAAACACTTCAAAATTGCCGTGTGTCCCTTTAATTAAGGTTTTATTTGTATCTGCCCCTCGTTTATCATAATTCGATAATCGTATATTGCAAGTAAAATTATAGTCTGTTCTATGGAAGAGTAGGTCTATCATCCCGTATATCACAATATTTACGTATTATGCGATAAGTCGAAATATGATTCCTGAGCGTACACAGATATCCAGTAATAACATATAAAATATGATAATGACAAAAAAGCATTTATAAACTTGACCTACAAACAAACTGTTATTACACATACACACAAATACACGTCTATTTGTATACATACACATGTGTAGTATACACATTCACGCATTTAGATTATATAATACCTATTTATTAATATGTCTGTGGCTAGTGTTAAAGAGCTAGATGCACTATTTTCAAACAACAATTATTTAAAAGGGCTCTGAAAACTTTAAAAATAGGCTGAAAGAATTATCAAAATGCTGTCAAATATAGGAGATATGACCTATTGAATATTTGCAAAGAAATAGAAATGGATGCGGCCATCTTGGAATGCTGAAGTCATTGCGCCTTTTTACCATATATGGCATATTGACAAAATATCTTTCAGGGCAAAGAAAATCACTGCAAATGAAAAACAAGCATACAATGCACACATTTTATAATATTTGTATATTTACTTTTAATCAATTTGAAGTGATTTTCTTTGTCTTAAAATATATTTTGTCAGTGTATACATTCGATAGGCAAGGGATGTCAATATCACGATTTGATTTCTTGAGAGTTTGTTTATACCATTAGATATTATAATATCTTTTAAAGTTACACTTCTGAATTAAACACGCATACATGTACATTTTAGTTGGACATTACTAGAAAGTAATAATGTTTTCGAATTTTTATGTAATTTTATATCACATTTCATTTCATCAATATTTATTAGCAAACACAACTATCGTAGAAGACATCAATGTACAAAATAAAATACGTCAAACGTTTTTATTGTGAACAGTGACCTTAATGCGTTATAATTTTGTGAATTCCATTGCATGAAAAAATGTATCAACGAAGATGTAAAAGTCGATCAGACAATGTAGCATCCACAAAATTCCAAAACACGCGTTCAAAATAAACAACTAGGGGACGGGGGATAGAAGCAAAGTAAGCGACACCACAGCCACAAAAGGGTTGGCAGCAGGGGTACCGCTTTGGTATAGTCGATGGTAAAAAGGCTGCTGGGATTTAAATCGTGTTCTAGGATCACCAAACCTCGCTCATATTATTGTCATCGCAAATAAACGGGACGGTGTACGAGAGGCGTTCATTATATAATGCAACTATGGTCCTAAAATTTAATTATGGTCCATTGTTGTAGTTATTGATAAGGATTATGTTAAAATGAACTTTTCCCCATTATTTTATCAAGTTTCAGATACTTCCATCCAATAAAAAAATGTTTTTTGAGGGTATTTTTTAAGACATGTAAATGATATTGAACACGCCAAAAACGGGGGGAAAAAAGTTCGACTAAAAATCTGGTTTCGACGGCCAATATGAACTTTTTTTGCCTAAATCACAAACTTTTATAACTTCCATATGAAAATGTTAGTGGTTTTTATTTGTAATGTGTTTATTTTTGGGTTTATTGCTCCTTAAATGTTGTCAGTGCGACCAAATATAGCTTAAATTTTATGCTAAAAAAGCGAAGAGCAACTTCAGGCTTTAATATTTTTGGAGCGGTGTAACTAAAATTGTTGATTTTATATTAAATCTTTAGAGTATCCCTTCAATTCGTTACCCACATATTTAAAACCATTTTCCGTCATATCTTCAAACTAAATTTTACTATTATTTTTTATTGGAATGTGATATTTTCAGGACTTTTATATACTCGTAAATAAGGGATAAACAAATTCCCGCCAGGTTATATCCTTTAACAAACTAGGCAGTTTCAAAGGCAATACAAGTTAATATGATCATGTATAAATGAATATAAAAGAACGAACATTTTAGGTACTCAATTGGCAGAAGCTATAACAACAAGAGAAATATTCGGTTAGGGCGCGACAAGACAAGATTAAAGACAAACATTATATATGATAATAAAAGCAAGTATAAAAATCGAACAGGAAATGCAGCTTTCAAAGAACACAGTAAACCCCAAAACACGCAAAAAGACAAACAAGAATGGCAATAGTAATAATAAAGGCATATGACATTGTTTGTCACAAACAAAAAAATGGTTAACAGTAGGGCTTACCGCTTTGGAACGGTCAGTGGCAAAAAGGCCGCTGGGAGTTTAAATCAGGTTCTAGGGTGCACCAAACCTCAAACTTACCCTACTGTCATCCTAATTAAACGGGACAGTGTAAATAAAGAAATCCCCGCCATGAACTATTCTCTGACCAACAAGGCAGCATTAATAGGCAATAGAAGTAAATCACAAAGATGCTCGTGTATATATAAATACAAAAAAAACACAAAAGCATAGAAAGCCACAAAGAAGGTACTCGATGACTTGGCAGACGCCAGAGCAACAAGAGAATACACCATTGAGGGCACGACAAGACAAAACCGCAGACATATAATATGGAACGGGTGTGATCTTCCTTCGCAGGGGAGGGGATTTACGGCCATATGAGGTCAGCACACTTTTTTATTGTTTCCTCGTAACCTCAACTCCCCTACATCATTTGAAGAAGGGTGTTCATATTTAGCACAGTGGTTGCCCAGGATGTGTAGATGACAACTAGGATTTTGAAACCAGGGTATAATGTATAATTGGATCATAAGTCGTTCAGACCTCTGGGGACAGAACATGTTCTGACCTCTGGGACCAGAAGTCATTCTGACCTCTGGGACCAGAGGTGGTTCTGATCTCTGTGACCAGAGGTCGAGGTAAAAATGTCAAATTCACCGACATAAACATTAAAAAGAAATATAAAAAGAGCGGACAGGGAAAGTAGTATTCAAGGAGGACAGTCAACCACAAAACACAGAAACAAACATGCAAACAGACAAACAAGAAGGCAAAAGTAATAATAAATGCAAACGACATCACAAACTCAAAAGGGTTGACTATAGGGCTACCGTCTTGGAACGGTCAGTGGCAAAGTAGGCCACTGGGGGTTTAAAACGGTTCTAGGGTGCACTTTTCAAAAACTAAATGTAATGCAATTTCTTACATGCTGTTATACACTTATAATATAGAACGGGTTTTGTAGTTTTATGTACGAGCCCGCCTCCATGCTGCAGAAGACATATGTTCGTATATGTTCATACACATTTTTCAGTTAAAACTTTACTTGATAATAAGAGGCAATTGGGATACAAATGACATGGATTTATCATCTGTACTTCGAATTATCCAGATAGATATTGCCAATGATGTCATAGTATTCATTTGAAAGATGAATGCCATTTTATTTTGATTTGTCCTTGTTAAACAAGAATCCGGAAAATATATATTAAAACATATTATTATAATATACCTAGTATGTTTAAATTTGAATCACTAAAATGACAGGATAAGAATATTGGTATAAAGTTAGCAAAATATCTAAGTACAGCCTTAGCTGTAAGAAATTCAATATTGATTAGTTTTGAATTGAATTAACAAATAAGACTAATAATACTACCTAGTATACAAAGTATGTTATTGATGTAATTAATCATGTTTTATCGTTATAATAATCATAAAACTTTGATAACAGCTGATGTATTTAACGTGACACAAGATAATCTTGACTTGTGTTTAATTGAATTGAATTAGGGTTTTAAGGTACACCAACACATGAAAGGTTACATGGCACCTAACAGGAATGAACATGCCAGGCTCATCCTCCATGTACATCGAGATAAAATATGGAAAATGGAGCTAGAACCTTCTCACCTGCAGAACTGCAGAGTTGCTGCAAATTCTATTGTAGACACTCCATTTACGCTGGAGCCACGTTTACGTACGTATTGTGTGTGTGTGTGTGTGCGTGCGAGCGTGTGTGTGCGTGCGTGCGTGCGTGCGTGTATGTATGTATGTGTGCATATGTGTATGTATTGTAATGCATGTATGTATGTATGTATGCATGCATGCGTGCGTGTATGTATGTATGTATGTGTGTGTGCATATGTGTATGTATTGTAATGCATGTATGTATGTATGTATGTATGTATGTATGTATGTATGTATGTATGTATGCATGTATGTATGTATGTATGTATGTCATGCATTTTTGTAGTAGTAGAATTTATAGTATGATACTTTATATCAATACATGTGTAAGCATTAATTTACTTGAATTATTTGTTTAGTGTGGCGGCTGTAAAACGGCTCCCATGCTACGAATCAGTGGTGTTACTTTTTTGGTCCTTTGGGATCAACGATTTCAATATATGTGGCTTTGTAGTAGAATAACGCTTAAGCCGGTGCTAGAGGGCGAGAAAGGTGTTGCTTCCTATATTACTTCTCATGAACAGACTCAATAAAACTGAGTCTGCTACTTTATTCTTGTGGTGGTGTTGTTTTTTTCCCAAAGGATCATCCTTATCAGTATTTATTAACAGTTAAATGGTAGAGTTTAGAGTGTGTATTTGCATGAGATGAACGTATTTTCATAAAAAAAAAATTGTATTGGGTGTAAGAGTGAAGTATTTTAGAATAATTAGATATGTCGTTTTGTTATCAAATAGCTAGTAAGTGTTTATAATAAATATACATTGTAGATGGATAGACCAGCTTGGTTTTCTCTAGTACGCCATGAAGCTAATGAATGTATTGCTCCTGTTGCGTTGCCTTTTGTAGAGTAGACCTGAAGAGATAAATATAGTACTCATCACTGTTTTAACGTCTTTGATATAATACTTTAGATTAATTTCTGTACAAGATACAAGCATATTCATTTCACGTTTTTTTCTATACAAATTATAACATTAGCTCAGTGAGCTAAAGAAGGATAAACATATCGGACAGGGAAAGCAGCATTCAAGGACGACAGTCAACCACAAAACACAAAAACACACATGTGTTTAAGGAAAACTGGATCAATGAATGTCATACAATCCCTGTAGGATGTAAAAATAACAATATTGATTGGATGTACGGGGAAACTTTTTACGGTCGCCACACGGCACAAACAACACAATTGTGCATATAAAGAAGGATAAAAATATCGGACAGGGAAAGCAGCATTCAAGGACGACGTTTCGCAAGAACATGTGTACATATTATATCATATAGCACAGCAGATAAAAGAAGAACAAGCATGGGTTTTAATAATATCAGCATGTTATGCTATATTATAAATAAGAGCAAAATTGAAATATATATCTAATGCAAAAAATGAACAAAATCAAAGCAAAAAAACGCATATAAATTATGTTTGAAAGCATGACACCCAAGTTTCCTCAGGAAGTTTATTATTCGGATCATCTGACCCCTTCTTGTCTTTTAGCTGTTTTATTAATTTCCAGTAAGATTCAGGGTCTTTGTCAACTAAATTATCCAACCTATTAAAAATAGCTTTTTTAAATTGTCTGCGTTTTTCTTTGCAGGATTTACTATAACTTTTAAAAATGAAATTCTAATGATGACATCATGAGTATTTTTAGAATACTGCTGACTTTTTGTATTAATTCAGATCTCATTTTAGTCAAAATATTTTTCGGTACATTTCCTTTTCTTTTTTGATGTTGTTGACATTTTTCTGAAAGATTTATTGCAAGCCGACAAAATGATATCTTGAAACTTTTCATTGACTGCATCTATTGATAAAATTGTAGTGTCATAATTGATGTGACGATTGTCTTTTAGATTTTTTTCAATTTTATCGTGGATATCTTTAGAAAGAAAGGCTTGTTGAAACTTAATTGCCGGTGCTTTGTCCAATGGATAACTAGATAGTATATTTATATAGTTTTTAACTTTATTTTCCTGAAAACTTGTCATTTGCATGATCTGATAGTATGGGAATAGGATCACTTACATTGAAATATAAAAAGTTATTAAATATTCTGCCTGAAGCAATACAAAAATCAACTACACCCTTTCCGTTGTATTGAAAACAAGTTACTTTTCCAGATCGATCTCCATAGCACCTTCCATTTAATAGTTTTCGGTTAGATGAGATACACAATTCAATTAAATCTTTTCCCCTAGTGCAATAAATACTATCTTTACTATTCCTCTTTCTACAAACATAATTAGTATCAGATTCTGATGGAGTTGGTAAGTATTTGCAGTCTGAGCATGTATCAATATAATCTAGCTCAGTTCCTATTCTAGCATTTGTATCTCCAAATATCATTACTTCTCCTAGAAACGCATTACACCTAATATCATATATTCAGTGGTGTGAAACAAGAATATACCCATTTTTAGTATTACATTCTGCAGTCTTTGTTTCAAGCTCCTGTTCAAGCTATTCCAGCCCTTTTTCCCTTCATCCTGCTTTGGCGATTTTGGAGTGTCCAAGAGATGTGCTTTCTCTTTTAAGATTCTTTCTTTTTTAGCTGATACGCTTTTCAACTTTTGACTTTTCTCCATTTGCAATTTAAGACCATGTAACTGATCAAATAGTTTCACAAAACCTGTTTCAAAAATGTCTTCAACAGGTGTTTTCTTTTCACATTTGTAACATTTATCAGTCTTTTCAATACTCCAGACTTGGCATTGAGCGTTTGATGTTTGTAGTGGACTTGTTTGTAACGAAGAGTCCTTGCTTTTGGATTTACACGAGTCCTGTTCGTCATCTTGAATAATCACACAACTTTCACAGATGAATTTGCGACTGATTGTGTGGAAAATATACATTTGATAAGGTGGGAGCTGTGTGCTCTGGTAGTGACACCAGGATTTACTCTGATTACATTAAATTACCTCGTAATCCACTGATTGTTTACATGTGCTAACTGGTTTTTCATCACGTAATTCCGTTACTGACGTGTTAAGTTCATGGTTTACAACAGTTTGTTCACTCAGGTCCATTGTTGATGAAGAGTTATGTACTTTTTTGACTATTGTCTGTTCAAGATGAACACTGTCGGAGGTTTTGCTAGTGTCTGTCTCGTCCAATTTATTTACGGTATCTACACTCAGTTCATGGAATGGCCCATTGTTATTATTACAAGAACTACTACATTTGTGGCCAAGATCTGCAACTGTCGAGACAGTGTCTTTATCAGTAAGTACTTTGATATTACTGCAACTGGAGTAAGATTCACTGGCAATTAAGAAGTGAACCGATTCATCTATTGTGGCAAAACCTTTATAAACACTGTTTTGATACTTATTGATTTTTGTTTCACACATCGACCATTCGGTAAATATGCCCGTTGTCCAACCTTTTGCCACACAATAATAGTTTTTCTTCGCTGCTTTTATGTTTACAGTTTACTGATGTGGGTGGGGACTACGTGACAAAGTTTCACAGTATTTATCTTAGAAAATGGAGGTTCGTGAGTCAAACTACATGAGCTTTTGTATTCAGTCCGCAAACATCATTGATATTTACTGTCTACGACATGTAACTTCACTCTTTAAATGACTTTATTTCACACTTTACTTCCCCTTTTTTTTACATTTTATTTCAAATATCAAGCGTACATACATTTTTAGACATACAATACAGATGTGATTTAACGACCTCATATAATGCAAGTGTTATTTGTAATAGTACCTCTCTGCTCTTTATTGAAAATTTAATCATACAGGGAATGATTATACAATATAACGAATACCTAATTACTGCTAAATAACCTGTAGTTCGGATATGGTGTGTCACAGCATATCCTGAATTACATCCCATCTGTTTTAATAATATTACCTTTTGCTATATTGAGAACAATTCAATATTTCTAAATCTTTTAATTGTTCTATATAAACAGGGTAAACTAGAAGAAAGACAAAAATATCGGACAGGGAAAGCAGCATTCAAGGACGACAGTCAACCACAAAACACAAAAACAAACACGCAAACAGACAAACGAGAAGGCAAAAGTAATAAAAAAAAGGGTTGACAATAGGGCTACCGCCTTGGAACGGTCAGTGCCAACAAAGGCCACTGAGGGTTTAAACCGGTTCTAGGGTGAACCAAACCTCACACTTACCCTACTGTCATCCCATTAAAACAGGACAGTGTAAATAAAGAAATCCCCGACATGATCTAATCTCTAACCAACAAGGCAGCATCAATAGGCAATATAAGTAAAACACAAATATGAAGACATTTTCTCAGTTTGCAAGGATAAATATGCTTTTTATAGAGAAGCGCTAAAGTGTATAAAATATTGTCAATGTATGTTAAGCACTTCAGCCTAGAATGATATCATTCGGTTTAATTTCTAACAAAATATTGCATTCTTCCTTCAGATGACCGAAAAGTTCTATAAGAATATTTCTGGAAAAGATGCAGGCATAAAATAAATGCAAAATAGTTTCTTCAGAATTATTACAAAAAGTACACAGTTCGGTTTGAGACATTCCACATTTATGTAATCTTGCAGTGGTAAAACTAATTCTGTGTAAACTTTCGAAATGCAAAGATTGGAGGTATGTATCGTCTGCTGAAATAAATGTTGTTTATATAATGCATTCCAATCCTCGATATTTAAGGTTATGTCCAAATCTTTCTCCCATTTATTTTGGGAATCACTAGGTGATTCGACGACTGACTTCAAAAACTGAGGATAAAACATCTGCTTTACTTGTTTGGCCATTTTTAGTTTTACAACATTATTATTTATTGGGTGTTCGATCGTAGTTTGGTTTCTTATACATCGTTTCCAGTCACCCGGGATTGCACTAACCACTCCCATATACTTGGTAAACTGGACATGCATATTATATTTTGCAAATACATTTTCAAGAGATAAAATGGAACAATTATCGTTGACAATGTCATTTATAAAAGATATCCCATTTTTACATAGATCATGATAAAAGAACGAAGTATTATTGACTTTAATATTTGGGGTATAAAATACTGCCGAATTATTTGAATGGCCCAAAACTGTATCACATTTTTCCAAAAGCTATTCATATGCTCGCCTACTTTTATAAGTCTGTCTTTATGCAGTTACCTAACGTTATATCCTCAAACAAAATTCCAAATCTTCCAAAATAAGTATTTTCCATGGCGCAAACTTATCAGGGTCTAAAAGTTTTTTAAACCATCTTAATTTAAGTGAGAGACTTAATGATTTAATATGTGGAATTTTCAATCCACCCTCTTCGATTATCATAATATTGCGTTTGATTTTATCAGGTTTATTTGACCAAAGAAAATTAAACATCAACGTATGCATGTCCCGATAAACATATTCAGTGGGGTCAGGAAAAACGGTGTAACATTGAATGAGAATTGGCAAGGCCAGAGTTTTTAAAACTGTTGTTTTTCCTACAAGGGACAAGTTTCTAACGATCAATCATTAAGTAGCTTTTTTATTTTCTCAAGTGTATTTAGGTAATAAACAGTATAGTTATCATTTTGTAAATTGTATCCTATACCTAGAAGTTTGAACGAACCCTTCCCTCCAGGTATATAGTTTTAAATCTTCATTTTGAACTCTCCATACATGTAAATCGAAACTGTCCATAATATTCAGTATTTCTTTATTAGCTTTTGTGTTATTTTAATGCTTATATTTGTATGTATCGGTTTCATAATTTAAAGGAAAGTTCCAATCCTCACCAACAACTTTGGATGTATTTCCAAAACTTTGTATCAAATTAAAGAAATCTTGAAAACACTGGAGTTTGTCCTTACTTTTCATTTTCTTTTTTACTTCGTAATGAAACCGTAAAACCGGAATTCGAATAGGAAGAACATTTAAATAAGAAAGTGTTTCTGTTGGGAAGTTACATCTTTGTAAGAAAACATATGCATAAAAACAATTACAGGATATCACTTCACAAGGGCATTTCAGCAGTAAGCACATCTAGGGTGAGATCACTTCACACGGGCATTTCAGAAGTAAACACATACGTAAGTGGTATATTTATTTGGAAAGCCAGTATTTACGGAAACAAATTCGGAAAAAAACAAGTGTGTAGCCTACTTAGATTCAAGCCTTGAATTACAGGGTCTTAGCAAGGATTCTTTTTTTAGGTTGTACGCACAATAATATTTCAGTTGAGCGTCATGTTTCGTCAATGTTTGACATAATCAAGCCTGAAGAGCCATCATTTTTGGTTCGGTAGATATCTATGTTGCGGTACGACCACTATATATACACATTTAAAGGACCCAACTGGACCAGGAAGGAAGAGGACGCCTTTGTACTGTAACAATTTTATTTTTTCAATAAAATATGTAATATACAACTTTACTTTGGCTTACGGGGGCCTAACTTGCACAGTCCTATCTGCGATTCAGTGACCTTGGCTGATACATGTGTTGGTAGGCCGCCCCGAGAGTGAGGTGGTACCAGTTATGTCCTAGAACGCGTTTGCAGGAAGGCCCATTGAGCGGTACCTGTCTGCAAGTAGGCCCAGAATGAGCGGTAACTGGAAATCGTTAGAACACAGTTGCATCGTTTGCAGGAAGGCCCATTGAGCGGTACTCGGTTGCAGGTAGGCCCAGGATGAGCGGTAACTGGAAAGCGTTAGAACAGTTGCAGGTAGGCCAATTGAGCAGTACCCGGATGCAGGTAGTCCCAGCATGAGCGGTACCCGGCAGGTCCTGGCTAGAGGCAGCAGGTAGGCCCCGCAGGAGGCGGTATCCGGTCGGCCCCAGAATCAGACTGCAATGATGTGTGTCAGCCAAGATCCACTGTATAACTATAACCAAAAGCTGCATGAAAGAACCAATTGGGAGACAACCTGGGCTATTTAACAGACGAGGTTGAAACTTTATACCAGACGCTTAGTGGCTGTATTGGTTCCTTCTACAGTTTTTCGGGGGGTGCATATATAACCGGAGTTATGTATTGGTCCAGAGTTATGTATTGGCCATAACCGGAGTTATATATTGGCCTGTAGTGGCTGAGAATGAATATAAGCATAAAGTTATACAACAACAAAAAGGCACAGTAGCTGGACAATGCATGATAAGCCCCGGATTGCAGCCCCTGGAGGTGGAGGGGTTGATGGCGGATAGCTCCGATAGACCAAAGTGTTTCCCGAAAATTCCAATGGAAGCCAGAAGCCAAAACGAGGCTGTATATATACATGTAAGCATTTGGATGCAGGAAAGCACTTGCATGGAGGTTCCTCCGGGGTCCTGTCACGTTGTGCCCTTCAAAACTACGGTTAATAAATTAACCTACTCATTAAAGGACCCAACTGGACCAGGAAGGAAGAGGACGCCTTCGTACTGTAACAATTTTATTTTTTCAATAAAATATGTAATATAAAACTTTACTTTGGCTTACGGGGGCCTAACTTGCACAGTCCTATCTGCGATTCAGTGACCTTGGCTGATACATGTGTTGGTAGGCCGCCCGAGAGTGAGGTGGTACCAGTAATGTCCTAGAACGCGTTTGCAGGAAGGCCCATTGAGCGGTACCCGTCTGCAAGTAGGCCCAGGATGAGCGGTAACTGGAAATCGTTAGAACACAGTTGCAGCGTTTGCAGGAAGGCCCATTGAGCGGTACTCGGTTGCATGTAGGCCCAGGATGAGCGGTAACTGGAAAGCGTTAGAACAGTTGCAGGTAGGCCCATTGAGCAGTACCCGGATGCGGGTAGTCCCAGCATGAGCGGTACCCGGCAGGTCCTGGTTAGAGGCAGCAGGTAGGCCCCGCAGGAGGCGGTACCCGGTCGGCACAGAACCAGACTGCAATGATGTGTCTGAGACAAGATCCACTGTATTACTATAACCAAAAGCTGCAGGAAAGAACCAATTGGGGACAACCTGGGCTATTTAACAGACAAGGTTGAAACTTTATACCAGACGCTTAGTGGCTGTATTGGTTTCTTCTACAGTTTTTTGGGGGTGCATATATAACCGGAGTTATGTATTGGCCAAAACGAGTGAAGTTCATTAAGCCAAATGGACTAGGTCAAATGGACTGAGCGAAGAGCCCCCAAAAGCAATTATTGACCAACAGGAGCTGCAACCCAAAATAAGTACAAATGCACTAGTAATAACATGTTAAGTACATCATAACTAAAACAACAATGACATGTAGTCATAACAGGAAATTAACTAGTAAAGTAGAAGTAGATCGAACGACATGATCAATAAAGTGCGTATGCGAGAAACAAATAAAATAAAGAAACTGAAAGGACATAGTTGTTTACTTGAAGCCATAAAGTGGGCTTGGTCACTGTGTGCCTGACAAAGCTTATTCTGAAAGTATAACATGTTCTACGCAAAGTAAGAATATGGACGATTCCGGAATTGCTCTGCGCAAAGTAAGAATTCTTAAAATGCGTAACAATTCCGGAATTGCGCAGGACTATTCCGGAATTGCGCAAGGGGTTAAATATATAAACCACGCATTAAGTGTCTCTGCACAATTTGAGAATATTTTGCGCAAAGTAAGAATTTGTGTTATGATGTGTATAGGAAGATGCTAATTTTAAAACTACTTATATTTCATTTTAATATGCTTATTTTGCTTCACCCATCTGCGACGAACAGATAATTTACAGTTAAGTATCGCGTATGATTAACATAAACTTAATTATTTACAAAACAATTTGAAGTCCTTAACTTCAACAATACTTTTCAGGTTCCATAATATTTGATAAGAAAATTCAATTGAACTATTTTTAATTATTTCAAACGAGATTGCATGACAATGCTCTTTATTAAAAGCACATTGTTTGCCCATTTAATTACGTTTCGCCTACACAGGCCGTGAGTATGGTTAAAGTTTCTGCTTATCAAAGAAAACTATGTAATACTATCTAATATGTCGGAATAATTAAGTAAGACGGTTCTCTCTGTTGAATCGAAACTCACTCTTTCATTGGCTTTTCATGAAAAAAAAAACAAGTTGGTATAGATATTAAATCAACGTGTTGCTGTCGTTTTAAAACGCGACTTTGACTTGCAACGATATTTAGATATCGATGAAGAGAAAACAATAAAAATGATTCTCGGCATATTTAGATTGTCTTTACACAACCTCGACATAGGAAGAGGAAACCAAGAAAATCATAGAAAGGAAAGAATAATGCAAACTTTAAGATATGAATTTTATTGAAAACGCTCGTGTGTCCTTTTTATAAACCACTTATTGCTTGTGTGTCCTTTTCATGCGTTAATCTGATATAAAAAAAAGAAAAAAAGGTTTAAGTGATATTTTTAAACATGTAATCTTTATAAGATATATAGAGTATGTAGATATACTACGTAAATACATAAAGGGTACGGTGACATAATATGAAGGATAGAGAGAGTACGTAGGCATATTACGAAAGCATTTAGAGAGTACGGGGACATATTATGTAAGGACATAAGGGGTATTCATGGGGTTATAATATATAAGTACGGAGTACGGGGACTTATTATGTAAGGATATAGAGGGTATGGGACATATTATGCAAGGACATATAGCGTATGGGGATATAGTTATTATGTAAGTGTAATATCCACATACCCTATATATTCCTATATAATATGTTCCCATACCCTCTATATTATATAGAGGGTATGGGGATATATTACATAAGGATATATAAGGTACAGAGGTTTCTCACCCACATAACTCAGAAGAGTCAATTCGAGTTCTGACTGTTGTCTCCACGCAGTTGCCTAACACAAGAGAGACGTTGGTCTTATTCTGGTCTTCAACTTTAAGTTTTCAAACTATTGAATATGACTTAAGCTACTTGCGAAATATTTTAGTCACATTTATTATTTTGGAAACTGAAAATATTTATGATAATTATGATATAATCTCGTTAAAGTGACAAGCGTTTGTGGATATTTAACCTGCGTCATTATTTTGATGGTAATACAATCTCTTGCAACCAGATCTTTTCACAATGCACTAAAAGATATGCATTATTAACGTCGCTCTGCTAATTTAAAGCCAGACATATCAAATTAAATGTCTGGTTACGAATTGAATAGTTTTACATTTTCAAAAGATAGTCGGTAATTACAATGTAACGTTATAGACTACAGAGGGTATATGACCATGTTTTAGTGTTTGTTCGTGATTGATTAGTTTTCTTTTCATTAGTGAATACAACTCCCAGTTCTCTGTTATTAAATGTTATAATTGTTACAACAATTAATTTGAAACATAATGCGTGTCTCTATTTGTATGTTAAGTTACTTATTATTTAATTAAATTAATACTATTTGTATGTTAAGTGACCATTACTATTTAATTAAATTTATAATAATAAGAGAATGTTTTTTTTATATCCGTTTGATTTAGCGTTTGATTTAGGGACCGACCATTTTGATTGTGTGTGTGTGTGTGTGTGTGTGTGTGTGGTGGTGGGGGTTGGGGGGGTTGGGGGGGGTTTGATTTAGCATTTGATTTAGGGACCGACCATTTTGATTGTGTGTGTGTGTGGGGGGGGGGGGGGGGGCGTTTGATTTAGCGTTTGATTTAGGGACCGACCATTTTGATTGTGTGTGTGGGGGGGGGGGGGGGGGGGGGGGGGGGCTGGGATTTTCCTTTCAGTCGGGATAGTTTCTTTTCATTTCTTTAAAGCCGGGATTTTTATTTCGCCTAGTGCACTGGCCAGATTATTTTTTTTCGTCAACTTGAAAGCCAGAATATTTTGTTTTAAGATTTTCTATTTGTAGAATAAGAAGAGCTGTTGTAGATCTACTCAATGTCTGCGTCGACATTGCTTTTCAGTTGTAGTAACTAAAAAAAAAGTCCAATTATTTTAACAACCTCTGGACAGTAAAACATGAAATATGTCATTAGTACCATCAATGACACTGGTAGACACATGTTCCATAACTCTGTATTAGCATGGCCCTTTTCTTACTTTGAATTTCTGGTATAAATGTTCTTTCTTGACAAGTCCATATATTTCAACAACTGAAAGTCGTACATCAACAAAACTTCAGTAGAGCTTGGAATAACACAGGCGCTAGTAGATACATGTTTATATTAACTCTGTATTGCATTTAAGCAAAGTTATGTTCCTTTTTCAGCTTCAAATATCTGGTTAAAGTTTTTAGGCAAGTCCTTGTATGTCAATAGGTGATTGTTACTTATTAATACAACTTCAGTAAAGCATGGATGTTAGTCGACACATGTTCCATAACTCTGTATTGCATTTTAGAAAAATTGTGGCTCTTTTTTCTGGATAAATATTTTCTGTATTGTATTTTAGAAAAGGTGTAGCCCCTTTTCGACTTAGAATTTATTTTATTTTTATTTTCTGGCAATCCGTTTATTTCAATACCCACTAGCCATATATCTCTGTCAAAGGAGCTTGACAAGTGTCACTCAGAGTCATCAAGGACACTGACACATGTTTCGTAACTTTTTATTTCATTTTAGCCAGATGATGTGTGTTTTTTTTCAACTTAGAATTTCAGTTAAAGTTTTTTAAGCAGCTTCATATATTTCCATGAAACTCACTGCATACAACAAACGAAAATGGCAAGCCTGTAAATATCATTATCCTCATAAACGCCCACACCTTTCCCACTCCTACGCCACCATAGATAAATAGACAAATATTTGTTATATTCTTTTGGTTTCTCTTCAGTTACCATGTCTGCATCCTGTTCTCTTCCCCACAACCTCCCTCATATTCATTCTGGGGTACTGAAGGTATTTCTTCGATATTTGGTATATGTTTACTGACCAATAGTGTTGTTCTGATTAATCAATTTGATCGAATCATCAATTAGTTATGCTTTTGATCTGATTATTCGATTAAAAATGTTCATGATCGACTTTACTCGTTTGTTGAAAATTATGGCGTTTTTCATTCTCTTGTACTAAAGTATACAAGAAATATAATGAGTTATAATTGTGCAACAAGTAATCACATATTTATAGCAGTTATCACAATTTATTTTTTAAAATATATATGTTGGTCAGTTTTATTCTGTTCCTTTACTTGAAATGTGATTCTTTTCTTCATTTTAGTCTGAAAAAGTCTTACACTTGTCTTTTATAGCAGCCATGTTTAATCGATTAATGATCGATCATCGGTCGGTTAAATATTCAGATAATCGATCATGAATTTTCAGCCGATTCCCAACACTGACCAACACCTCCGCGCACCCCCTACACACTCACCTCACCACCACATAAACTCCACAATTAAGACTTGACCTTGTGAATGAACTAGCACCATGGTTGGTGAGACAGAAGTGTCAGTGGCCTTGTTTAAAATTGACTTTGAATAGTGGAGCATGCTGTCCTTTTGACAACTCTTGTTTAATATGGATCTTTCCATATATGGGGATGGAACTCCATGTGCTAGTTTTAATCTTTAGTTATGCTTGTCCTTGTCTGCTTTCTATGTGAGCCCCTTTTGCTCTTCTAAATTACTACCATGACCACTAAATACCCCATTCATTACTACCATGACCACTAAATACCCCATTCATTACTACCATGACCACTAAATACCCCATGTATTACTACCATGAGGTATGCATACTACAATTATTATTACCATGACCACTGATATCATATTTAATATTTATTAATAATGAATATCAAACACCAATGTTAAATACTGTTATTTTCCCATTTATGTAATATCTCATATCGCTTGTAATGTCTCCATGGAGTGTAGTATTTTTTGTAATGTCACCCCAGTATAATTTGTACTGTCTTATGATTGTGAAGTCAAAGCAATGTCCTATGCTGAACAGTGTATGTATATATATATATGCAAATAAAAATATCAGTGAACATTTACTAAAATGGCGAACACAGTTTGCACAACCTTCTGAAGATGATTTGGAAATTTCACGCATGAGTTCACAGCTGAAGATTTCGAAAGAACAAAAGAATCATATGCAGAAATTTATTTTCTAGCTAGGTGCTGAGAATAGTGATTTGGAAGTGATAGATTAGTAACAATGTTTTCTCCTGTTTTATTTCAAAGGAATATTTAGCAGCACCAAATTTCTTTTTCAAACATATTTTTCAGTATAATAAAAGAAATAACCTTAGAAGGTTTACAAATATTCACCGTCACCCTCACAGGATTGCAATATTTACATACTACCATGACCAATGTATAACACATTTAAGCCATTCTTTTTTATTATTTCTTTTACGAACAATAAAAATTTGGTAAAGCATAGTTTAATTATTTTAATTTAAAGGTAGGGAATGAAATGTTCTATTAAAATCTGGGAGGAGGTAAAAACAATAAACTATCAAATTCACTCTGGAAAAAAACACCTAATTTATATCAAAAAATAATGGCCTATTACAACCATGATTTATGTATACCACATTATAACCATGACTTTACATGAATATCAGATTCGTTACTACCATGACCAATGTATACCAAATTTACTACCATGACCACTTTATAACAAGTTATACAACACATTTTTACTACCACCATTGCCAGTGTATACCACATTTATCACATTTATAACTACCATGACTAATGTGTACCATATTTATTACTACCATGGTCTATGTACATCACATTTATTACAACCATGAATACTATCACTCACAGTCTTCTAAACTCATTTCAACTGGAGATTTCGATAAACTTCTGAGCAGAAGCTGTGGATGTAGCCAGATTGTTGAATCCAGTGGCTAATGGAGTAGATCTACATTTATCATAGACTGAATAGGGAGCCAGATTATCTTTTCCCTCTAACTGGACTCACAACAAGATTATTTTTTTCGAAAAATATAAGAGAAGGCTGGATTATTTTTTTCCAACAATTTGAGGGACTGTTTATTGTTTTCCCCTCAAGTCAGAATGTGTTGTATAACTTGTTATAAAGTGGTCATGGTAGTAAATTTGGTATACATTGGTCATGGTAGTAACGAATCTGATATTCATGTAAAGTCATGGTTATAATGTGGTATACATAAATCATGGTTGTAATAGGCCATTATTTGCCAGGATATTTTTTTCCAACAATTCAAGGGCAAGAATATTTTTTCAAAAAAAATCCCAGGCCCCCACTCCCCCCAAAACCCCCCCACAACCCACCAACCCCCACCCACCACCACCACAAACCAGAACAAATAGAACATTTTATAATATATAATATTGCAATGTTGTCATAACACGCATGTTCCCATATGCATTCTACATTTCGACCAACAGTGTAGCATGAACTAGCAAAGACACTTACAGTGGTTTAATAATCGCTTTTACCATATTTTAAAAGGTTTAACTGCCAGATACAACTTTTTTATGAACATCTTCCTTTCCGAATATTTAATAACTTAAGGTCGTAAGTACAATTGCTCAGATTACAAAGTCAACATTATTTTTTTGAAATATCAAATACTTTGTTTTATGAGAAAGCAAACTACAGCTTATGCCATATGAAATTGTTCTGAGAGTTCACACAGTTGTTACTGTCAGTCCGTTTTTTTCACTTTCCCGAAAACTATGATTTTTCACTTACGACGTTATAATTCTAGACCATCGATATATAGAGATTATTTAAATGCTGGGATGGATTATAGGGAAATCCTTCAAGAGCGGTATAGACGTGTGGTTCTTTTCACGAACGAGCGTATGAGAGTGACTGAAAAAACAAAACACGTCTACCATCGAGTGAAGGATTACCCAATAATTGATTCGGGCAGTTAACTAATCTATTTATTACATGTTAAGTCAGTTTACTGATAGTCCACTCAGCCTGTGAAATTTTACCACTCAACATCAAACTAATTGCAACAGAAATGATTTACTGATTTTCTGATAGTGACATATATTGCGAAAAATCACAAAAAAGTCTAGAAAAATCTAGATAGGGGAAATAAGTTTTTTATAGCTCCTATATTTACGCTTTTCATAAAACAACACCAGATTTACAGTTATTTGTAGCTGCTGTATTTTATTTGGAATAAGACATTTTAATGATGTATTATACTATTAAGACCTTAATTAATCATAACAATTACATCTTTGAACAATTACAAAATACAGGTATATTTTAACGCTGTTTAGTGAAAAATGCATATTGAATTACCCCATCCACCGAAATCACAATAGAGAAATTGAATATCAAAGGTAATGCTAAGTTATATGCATTTCTTCTTACAGTTTAAGACAAATACTCAAATTAAGATTGATGATGAAGTGTTGGGTTAATATATTGGCCTCTATATGGTAGCCGTCGGCATTGTCGGCAGCTTTTAATATCCCATTGTAAGCATCATTCCTTGATAATTATTTTTGGAAGAGTGAAAGGTAAATACTCAATATTAATGGAAAATCGCCGGGTGTTGGGGTGGGGGTGGGTGTGTGATTGGAGGGCGAATAATATTGACCACTATATTGTAGCTGTCGGCAATGATTTATTAATCCATTGTTAGTGTTATTGTTAACCTCATTCGTAATGGTCATACCAACTTACGCTGTAACTGCGCACAATTATTAAAAATACCATAATAATAGTCATAATAGAGCTCAAAGGTTTTTAGACAATTCTTTAAATATATATATCTGTTCCTACACAAAACTATCACAACACCATGGGTAAATATCCCTATATAGCTTAGCATTTATACTATAGTAATTGATGTTGCAGCATACTTGTAAGTTATACTACTTCTATGCCATAATTCGCAATGTTAATTACTAGTATATCAATAACTCATAGCTTTCACTATTGAATGATAATGCCAAATCTAGTACAACATCACAAAAAGCTTAAATACCCCTTACCGATTTATATATTATTTGCAACTTGATGTGCATGAGCATTAGCTCTTTTTAGGGTTGATCGGTATAGACACATGATATGGTACCCCACCCAGTCACATTATACTGACACCAGGCCAACCAGTCCTAGCACTACACTTTATATGCTGATAGGCTGAGCGTCAAGCAATGGAGCTACTAGTATCATTTTACTAAAGTCATTGGTATGGCTGGGTATTGAACCCACGACATACCGCATGCGAGGCGGATGATCTACCATTACACCACCACTGTGGTTCTTAGTATTTATAATGGTGTCATGCCAAACTGCAAGGTGAGGTGAAGTACTAATACTGCCTAATTACAAGTAGTTTTTATTAATGTTAAAGGCATAGATATACACAATTTACCGTTCTGATCGATGCAAGAGATTTATCAAGACACTACCACAACCTATCCTGGTCACCACTTATTATTAAAAGTGATATTTTCAAGAATGAGTCACTTTTCAAAAGCACTAGAAGAGGATGTTGACATTTGAAACCTCTTCACTTATGTTCTCATAGTAAACTATTATTAATTTAGTCCATAATTTTGAGTAGAAAACGTATTTAAGCCAGAAAATATTACCACCAAATTTCGTGTTTATCTGATTTCCTTTCTGATTTTGAAATAATTTTACTTTTTTGGTATGCTAACTTTTAAATGTGTGTTGATACATGTTTGTCATGTATGCACTACCTATACTGCAAAATGACCCGTTATCCCTGCTTCATAGTAAGCAAGGTCACATAGGGCACAATGCAAAAGTGCACTAGTTCCTAAATGTGTTCGTGATATGAAATTGAAATGATACATTTGGCATATGTTTTAAAGTATTATTATATTCTATTGAGTTGATTGCGTAGGCTCCTAAGTTATAAGTCTTCCACAAACTATGTTAACTATTTGATTCTGCGTTTGTATTAGCATAGTCTGACTAAGTTACTGTAAGGCTCTATGCATATAAACACAGTAGTGACTGCATTAACAACATACAATTAAAATGTTAAAGAAGTACCCCGCCAAATAATGGCAAAATTACACTACAAAACCGTTTATTTAAAGTATCCACGTGTTCAGGTCATATAATTATGTATATGTACCGATTAAACGTATTCACGGGTTCCTAAAATACTCGTGATTGAATATGCATAAAAATAATTATGAGTTGATAACTTTTAATTTGACGCTGCAGTTTTGGAGTTTGTACTGGCTGGTTAAAGCCGTTTATACTGTGTCTATAGAGTTTGGATTCTCAAAATGTGAAAGTTAGGATTCTCAAAATGTTTTAGTTATATACAGGTTTAGAAACGGTGTATGTTGTAAAATTTGCCACTTGGAGGGACTTTAACATGCCATAATCTAACCCAAAAGTATATTCCAAGGAGCAGGGGTCATATTGGTTATATTTTTCTAGCAACGAATTGCCAAACGTCTATGCAAGTCAAGTTTGTTACATGTAAGTGATCACAGTTATAATCTAAAACATGTCGCATTTTGACTATAATTTTGTACTGACAATAGTTTGGGCGCAAACATACTGTAATATTGTATTGCAAATAAAAAAACACACTAACAGTTAAATGTATTATATAACTTAATAACTTACAATACGGGATTTCTAGCCTGAGTGAGAGTTCGCACAAACAAACGAGTGCGCTAGCATGTGTTTGTTTATTTGGACGTATTGTCATGAGTATCATGACTCGGTATTGAAAACATCATGGTAATAAAACTCTTTATACTTTCCTTATCTCTCTCCAAAGTTATTGTCAAAGAAGCTTGGATCACAGAGGTCATGTTTTGCTAACAAAGAATGCACAAAGTTTATGTAAGTCAAGTAATAAGAAGGATCCTTAATCAAGGTATTGTTTTTTTATCAAGCACAGTCAGATATGTACAGATATACATATTTGTGTTTTTAAAGCTTTGTCAGTCATGTTGCGACTACCTAATGCTTTTCGCAATAATAGTTGCTGTGCAGATAAAGTGTTTCTGTTGCAAATACGTAAAGAAATAACATGTTAATACCAAAGACTTGGGTATTTATAGTTGCCGACAATGCCGACGATTATCATACATTAGTCAATGTTTCACCCCCAGTGCTTCGTCGTCGATCTTATTATGAATGTTTACACAAAAATATTCTATGAAACTGCCTATAACACAGTTTTACATTGAAATGCAGATCCATTGTAATAAAGTGGGTGGGGTAATTCAATATGCGAATTTTAAGAAACAGTGCTAAAATAGGCATTTATATGCATCGTTCATTCAAACTTTTCATTTTTTATTATTTAGCTATGTCTTCATATTGTAATACCTTATTGAAATGTATTATTCGTAACAAAATGTTGCAGATATACATATACATAAACCTGCAGTGATTTTATGACAAACGCACATATTTGAGCCATAAAAAAACGTATTTCCCCTATCTAGATTTTTCTAGACTTTTTTGTGATTTTTTGCAATATATGTATCTATCAGAAAATCAGAAAATTATTTCTGTTGCAATTAGTTTGATGTGGGTTCACAGGCTGAGTGGACTATGACGCCATCACTCAACGTCGGAACGTTAGATATTACGTCGCAACGTTAGTTATTATTGTGTTCTGAGTTAGTTATTAATTTAATATTTAGCGATTATGAATATTCTTGCATCCATCCATCGTGTAATACGCGGAACCCCGTGAGGTTGCCAGGGTAGAATACAACCACTGCAAACACACCACCACATGCAGAGGTAGGACCCCCCACCCCATTCATATTATTTTTTTAATTTTTTACCATGCTCATTCAAGGTCATGACACCGCGTACGCAATCGTGGAAACGTGGCTCCATCGTAAATGGCAGCAACTCTGCAGTTCTGCGGGTAAGAAGGTTCTAGGCCCATTCTACATATTTTATCTTGATGTAAGTGGATGATGAGCCTGGCATTTTCATTCCTGTTAGGCGTCATATAACCTTTCATGTGTTGGTGCGCTTTAAAACCCAATTAAATTCAAAGTAAAACGCGGAAAGCCTTATCCCGAATGCAAAAAAATACTTTAAATCCGGAATGTAAAACGCGGATATCCTAATCGGTATGTAAGAACACCCACGGTTGTCGGCTTAAAATAAACATACACATTTAAGTATTTGTATGCTCTTTTGTCAAACGCATTTAGCAAACTAAATCACAATATGTTAGTGATTTTAACTATACGTACGCATGATTCAAAATAAAATTGTTTTAGCTTTACCTACTGACGTATGCATCATATTTTCTGGATTAAATACTTATTTTACTTTAGAATTTCTTATACTAATATACTGCTGATATGTTGACTATTTGAATGAAGCAAACAAAAATCAAAGTGTACACTCGCAAATATGATTAACGAAAATATTCCTACTTTGTTCCATTTCCTACTTTGCGCACTGACGATAATGAACATATTCTTACTTTGTCCCAATTCCTACTTTGCGCACGGACTATTCCGGAATTGAACCGCGCATTTTGAGAATTCCGATAATGCCGCGCATTTTAAGAATTCTTACTTTGCGCAGAGCAATTCCGGAATTGCCCATATTCTTATTTTGCGCATAACATATATATATATATCACGTTCAATGTATATATAAAAGTGGTACAGGAAATGGAGCATTCAAGGACCACGACAAACCACCAATTACAATTACAAGAGCAAATTAGAGGCAAGGTATGTGACATAACAAACATAAAATGTTGACAATAGGGCTACCGCCTTGGAATGCTCAGTTGCAAACAGGCCAGTAGGATTTTAACCAAGTTATAGGGTGTACCAAACCTCACACTGACCTTACACTTGAATGAGAAATACAGATTCGCAATTGTGTTATTATTTATAATCACGAGTCTTACAGGCATGATACCTAATCTATGTGCGGTGTGTGTATCTTGTTCATTCACAAAACTCTTCTAAATGGTAAAAAGAAAACATGACGATGCGAGTTAAAAATATTTACTATAACACAACATCGAACATCTGCATAAAATCTAGAAAATACACATATTATTGAAATTGTAAATGTTTAGAATTTACGAGATTTTAAAATATTAAAAGTTCACAGTTTTTAAAGGGAGAGTGATACAATAATAAAATATAAAACATTTATATAATTGTATTAACATACGATATATTACGATAAACATCCCGAAACATTAGTATCTATTTCAAAATAATGCTCCTATGATAATTATATAAGAGTTTTACAAAAACAATGACATACATTTGATGTCACGGAATTAAACGTAAACGATTTGTGCTTGTTTGCATACATACAAGTGGTTGCTTTAGTTGCTTTAGCTTGTTTTTTTTAGCTTAAATGGAATATAGGCATAGAGCCAAATAATATTCATTAAGATGTGTAAGAATTATCAAAATCAGATGATAAGCAGAATTATCAAAATCGGTTGAGGCATTTTTTCACTACCGTTCATGAACAATTTCGACAAAACCGAGACTGCACTGTTTTACATATTTTTCGTGTTCGACGATTTCCAAATTTATCTTTTCATACATGTTTTGTATTAACAAATGTTATTTAAAGCAAAGAAAGTCACTACAAAATGAATGCAGTATCCTTTAATGACCATATAATGCATCACTACACATTAGCATCTATTTTTCATACAGTTGCTGTGACGTTTTCTTTATAAATCAGTTAATTAACATAAATTTGTCACACATGGTAATTTAAAACTGCGGTGTCTTACTTATCAATATGGCGGCTTCCATATCCGTTTCAAAAGAACATTCACATGACGTTAGCTACTTTGTTTATCATCCGATTTTGATAATTATTTCACCTTTGACCAAGTAACTCTCTTATTATTTAGGATTGTAGGGCTGTATGCCTAAGAAGGCAATATGTTTTTTACCGTTTTTTATAGTTATATCACAACCTAACTTCTATGGTGATGTGATTTACAAACTTCGTAAGATTCTCGGTCATGATCACGTTCATACTATATTTGTTAAACTTGTTATTAGGGGTTTCCTTAACTTTCCTCATTATCTTGTATTAGACACTGACGTCGAGTTTTGGACCTCTTCTAACAGTCCGTAAGTTTACTAATATTATTTCTTATGGTTCTTTGATGCGATTCTATTTCGTATATTTAATAAATACTAATTGGCCCTTATTTCGCTTTTCACAGAATGGTATTACTCTCCAAAAAAGCAATTATGAGTCTATTAGATAGAACTTTTAAATTAATTTCACCTCTTCGGTTACACTCTGCGTCATCAATACAAATTTCACAAAATAACTCTTCATTTCTTTGAACTAAACCATATGAACGCCTTACACCTTTAAATCTTCATTCGGCAACATCGTTTCATGTTCCTTCTAATAATATTACTAGGATTTTTAATAATGGCTCAAAAGTTTCCGTAACTCCTCTAGGATCACCTGTTTTGAGGTAATCATTGGTAATGTTGATATTGTTGATAAACATATTCGGCATTTGTTTTCAAAAAGTCCGAAATATAGGTTACCTTCAACTGTTGATTTTAATGCCTGTCGTGCCCAGATCGCCCACTCCATTGAATATTTTAGTATCAAATGGTGTCGTAGAGAACATGCGGACCCAAACTCGCTTTTTACTTGGAAAAAGTCAATTTTTAAAATTATAGATTCACGTATTAACTTGTATAATGCTAACCCCTCTTTACTTCCTCCGAGACCTAGGTTTTCATTTCGTAATTTAAAATCGGGAATCCAGGAATTTCATAATAAATTTGTTTTAGTTCCTGCAGATAAAGCAGCTAATAATGTAATTATTGTTTGACGCCTACATTACGTCAATGTTTTATCTCTGGAACTCGGCAGCACCAATTCGTATACTCTAGTTAATTCTACTGAAGATGATGTTGTTTCCGCACATATCACTCGGTGCATTACTTTCAAGGCAAGTGTAAACGATAGGCAAAATAAACTGTCTACTACGTACTGGATTCCTAAATTACATAAAAATCCGTATAAGGCTCGCTTTATTTGGAATTCTAGTGCCTGCACCACAACAAACATCTCCAAACTTTTAACTTCTTGTCTTACTGCATTTTTGTACAAGATAAAAACCCTAAGCACCGCAATGCTCACTGAAAAGATAAAACTAGATTAAAACAACAATTTATCAATAAAGCAAATAAAGGCTTCTCCACCAAAGTGCGAGATAATGACTTTTATGATAACCCGTCGTTGTTTTGAAGAAGTCACATTCAAATATCATGCTTGTTTATATTGTCCGTTGCTATGTTGCATACTTTGAATATTCAATATTCAATACACGTGTAACCAAATCCATTTAGCGTTTATGATATGTGTGTATATTAGTGTTTATAATTCACTCTTAATCATGTTAATTGCAAAGGCTGTATTTACATCAGTTACAATTTCAGATCATTAATAATCGTTTAATTATATTTCAAGGTCAGTACTATATTAGATATACTAACAATTTATTGTTATTATATTTTTTCAGAAAACATCTAAATATAATATAATATTTAAAAGTAAACCAAGATATATCTATTTCGGAGAAACATTCATAAATAACGGTCATTGTGGAAATGAAAACACACATTAATTTTAAAAATCGAAAACCTGAAACGGCTTCAAAATTGCAATGGTTATCTGATTGTTGTCAACCTGATTGTCAGCATGTCGCTTCACACATTTGGTGTAGAAGCAAGAATGAAGAAAATGTGATATAAAAAGGACACACAGCACTTTTGAATGTTTGAAACATGCTGCGTTTCGTTTGATAATCTACATAACTTGCATATTATTATTACTATGCATATTATTTCAATAGGTTAACTTTTGTGTTTTTTGTTTTTTTTTGCATATTACTATAAGTTGCTTATATTTGGTCCTATATAAACCATAGCAACCACATGCAGTGGCACCGTAGGTCCGCACTGTACCACAAACAAAGAAAATGACAATACACAACACAAAGAAGTGGAAGACAGACCGACTGGGAACGGTCAATAGCCAAACATATGTGTATACATATGTCCAAGGAATGAAGAAATATAAAAAGATCGGACAGACTTGGAAACCTCTCAAATTGTATTACTTGTTATTTAAATATGCAAGCACATTTAAATTCAAAACGATAATTGGTTTATAATAATGTGTAAATTAATTTTAATGCATATTTCAAGATTGTCATATATCGATTTAACACAAATTAATAACATAAAGTCCTTTTTTTTTCCTAAATGGCTTCTGTCTAGACATTGATAACTTACTTTGTGGTATTGTAAGTTTTTAGTTTGTTATGTTAATTCTTTGTGTTTAACTTATAGTCCTTTTTAATGCTGGCCCTAGTTTGTTACAATATATAAACTAGTGGGGATTTACTTATGTACATTGTCCCGTTTAATTGAGATGACATTAGTGTTAGCGTGAGGTTCGATGCACCCAAGAACCTGGTTTAAACCCTAACCGTCCTTTTTGAGAGAGACCATTTTAAGGTGGTTACCCTGATGTATACCTTTCTACGTTGTTGTCTTTCCGTACTTGACTTCTGAATAGTGTATCCATGTAATTGTTGTTTGTTTTGAATGCGTGCTTTCAGTTAAATGCTTTTTGTGAATGCTACATTTTCTGTCCGACCCTTGTCTCTTGTTTTCAAATGCGTCCGTTGCCATTTTTGGATTCAAATGCATCCGTTGCCATTTTTGGAGTTTATCCGCTGTCACATTTTTATGTCTTGTTGAATACGAATTGCATGATCAGTTGACATTGTGTATTTGTGGGCATACTTGTTACTCAACAGCAGCAAACACGGTGCCATACTACTGTTAATAATTGAATTGTGTTATTACATGTCACCCTAAAGGAGAGGTCATCAAGTAAACGCATTCGAACAAGTGATTATATAGTACGATTTAATTTGGACTTTATCAAAATATATATGCTTGTTACCCCCAGCGGCCTTTATTTTTCCACTGACCTTTTCAATGCGGTAGCCCTATTGTCAACCCTTTTATGTTTGTGATGTCATATACTTTGACTTTAGGGAGCGTGAAAGGTAGAAAACATTTTTCACTACCGTTCATTAACAGTCTCAATCAAACCGAGACTGCACTATTTCGTATTTATCGTGTTCGGTCGTTTCCAAAGGTCCATTCTCATACTCTTTTATAAATCGTTTTTGTTCCTATGCATGTTTTTAGTTTACCGTGGTCCTTGAATGCTACATTTCCTATTCGACTGTTATATCTTCTTTTATTTCTGCCGTGTTTTCGTATATGCTAGTGCATTGTTAATAGCAGTTTGATAAAACCGGAAGATTCCGAACTCTTAAACAATGAGTAATAATATGGATACCATCTTCGGGATGGCACAAATTTCTGTACTATTGACATGATTAATATTGAGTTCTGGTCAACCCGGAACTAGAGGGCTTTAACGGTAGCAAGCACCTTTTCACTATCGTTCATGAAGAGTCTCAATCAAACTGAGATTGCAATCTTTTTGTATTTAACGTTTTCGACGATTTCCAAATTTCTCCTTTTATACCTTTTTTTGGCTGATTCTTCTTTGGCACTGTTTCGAAACCCAAGAAGTCTATATCTACCGTTGACGTCCCATTTATACCTATATTAACGTCGTGCAACTGTTGTATAAAACATGGCGTTCCCTCAACAATCTGACAACAAGATGTATGTACTTAACTGGTGATTTCTTTGTCGAATCACCTGGTACATTATAAGATAGTTCTGCAAATAGAACTCACCAACACGCTAAGCTCATCATTTTTTTGCAACATACCGTTTACAAAGCTGTACCTTTGACACAATTTCTTAGCTGTAACGAATCGGAACGGTTGTTTGAATGTCCCAGGTTCGAGCCCCTCTCAGGCCTCGCATTTATTTGGGCAACTGGCCAGGACCGTGGCTGAGAAGAAGAGAATGCCAATGATTTTTTAACCGTGGACAATCGAGGAAGATTTTCAGTTAGTACTTGGTGTATGTCACGGTTCATTGATATTAGTGTTGCATTGTTCAGACGGTGTAAGGAAATATATCGACACCCAAAAAATAATGACCTCTCGGTCATTTTGCTCTGTAGTAAAATGACCCCCGGTCAAAAGGCTGTATAATAGAATGACACCCCTGTCATAATTTGTTCTGTCGTGGAATGAAGCTATCGAGAAACCCAGTAATATTACAAACCCTCACACATATAAATATGTCCCCTGTAAAATTAAAAGCAAATTTAATCTGTTTTACTTAAAAATAATATCCCAGGGTTAGACATGTCGGTACAGGAGTCAATCGTTTTGCACATATTGAACATAGAAAAGAAATAATGACTCCGGCAGATTTCGTTACATCCCAATTAGCTATAGACAAGTTTTTCTTTTTTATTCTTTGACGAAGTCGGAGGGATATAGTTTTGGCGTTGTCCGTACGTTCGTTCGTTCGTCTGTCTCTCCATTCGTCCGTTACAGTTTTCTTGTCCGCTGTATAACTCTCACATGTATGGACGGAATTGAAATAAATTGGCACATACTCATCTTATTAAGACGACGTGCAGAACCTAACAGCCAAAACTCTATCGAGGTCATAAAGGTCATCATAAAGGCCATATAATTTGTAGATGCATATAATAATGTCCATTTCGTGCCCGCACCATAACATGTCCATGCATGGAGGGATTTTTAAATAAATTGGCACAAATAGCCATCTCACCCAACACCCAGATCTGTATCGTCAAGGTCATACAGGTCATATAATTCGTAAATGTGTTTTTAATAAGGTAATTTGTTATTAATACACAAATACTCATCCCATTAAGACATACATAGAGACACCCATGGACCAGTCTCCCGCCGCACCCCCACCCCCACCTCAACCCACCTCACCCACCCTCCACTCCCCACACGCCCTAAAAAGAATCTTTATTTACTTTTTATTATTTTATTAATTGTATTATCTCCAACAAAGAGGGATATAGTTTTGGTGCTGTCCGTCCGTTCTTCCGTCCGTTATAATGTTCGTGTCCGCTGCATAACTCTTACATGCATGGAGGAATTTTAAAAAATAAATCGGCACATGTACTCAACTCATTAAGATTTGCAGAACCCAACACCTGAACTTGTTTCTTCTTTGGTCATCTGTATTTATTTTCAGCCTATGCTTCTACCCAGAAGACAATTAACACTTCGTCGGGAGATATCGGTTCGCCGAATGTCTTGTTATGCTTGGTTTTAACGCCATTTATCAAAATGTTTCAGTCGTTTTCGATCAGCTATCTTAACCGTGGCTTCTGTTACCAGTACTAACCAACATTCTGCAAGTAATTGGACATTTTACCACTTGATACTCTACTAATAGTTGGTGTAATTGTGCCATTAAGGACCACTTGGAACCTAATAAATGAATAGGAAAGAATGGATATTTCTTTTGGAAGAAACAGAATACACTTTTCGCCTAATATTCTCGCATGCATTATTATAAGAGAACTTTATCTGTATAAAAAGATATACACGTCAAATTAAAATGGATATCTTCTTTTATTATATTTATGATGATTTTCGGAAATCATGACTATTTCTTTTGTTGATAAAGTGGATTAGAAGACTAGTTCTGTAATAATAAATGACCCAGAATTGAAACAATGTAACTGGTATAATGATTTTTCCGATTTCCCTATGAATGATTTCTTTTGAGGTTGTTAACTCATGGCAACGTAATAATAACTCGTGTGCACGAAATAATAATTCATACGCGCGAAAAAATAAATCGTGCCCACGAAATAGTGAATCGTTCCCACAAGGTAATTTGCCAAACGGTAACCTGAACGCCATCTTATGGTGGGATAGGTAAAAATACCTATCCCGCCATAAGTTTCAACATATGTATACCGTTTATAAACGTTTTGTTGTCATTTGCAAAGATTAGTGTTTTTATCTATTACATTCATTTGCAGATGAAGATGGTTTCCAGTGCTACTGTCGGTGTCATACTGTTCCTGCTAATTGCGACAGCATGTAAGTATGATTAATACAACTATAACAGTTCTATAATTAACATACGTCAAAAAAAGTAAATATTTAATCTAAAACATAAGGTACTGAAGTAATTAATAGTCGTATGTCTAACAGTATGAGAGTGGACCCTTGGAAACGGCCGAACACACGGTAAATACGAACTATTGCAGTCGCGGTTTGATTGAGACATATTCCGTCCTTTTTCATATATCGATAGTTTTGCTCAAGCCGAGGCTAGGGGCGTGAACGGTAGCAAGCATATTTCACTACCGTTTACGCCCCCTAGCCTCGGCTTGAGCAGAACTATCGATATATGAAAAAGAACGGAATATGTTGAGACTAATGTTGTTTAATGTATCCTGATAACAATTTCAAGAGAGTAAACGTATCTTTTAAAAAGAATGTATATTTTTTCATGTTTTATTACGACGATATTACGTATGTATGCTTTAAACACCATTTTAGGCTAAATAATATATAAATATTCTCAGTGAAGGAAATTTACCCATCGAATTTAAAGATGAATAGAATAGTTTTATTATTTTATTTGATTAAAGTGACAAATAACATCGTTATTAAATCTCACATATACAAAACAATACAGTATTATGTAGGCAATATTAAGTTAACATATGAATACCCAGCGTAATGAGACGTATTCGTAATAGAGCTATCAAATGCATTATTGATTTTACAACTTAGCTAATAGGTATAACGAAAGTAAACATGAAAATACAAAAAAGATAAATGAATTGACATAACTAAATATGTAACTGCTTATACAAAACTTAACTAATAATACATTTTGCCTATAAAGTAGACCCCGATGAAAAAACTGCGCCAGAACCCCTAGTTTCTATACTACTTCCGACACATCATGCATTATATGTCCGCCACATCATCCGTTATATGTCCGCTAGATTCCAAAAAGTACATTTGAAAAATGTGAAAGTTATCACAAAATAATATACGGTATCATTGGGAATTTTGTAGAGTGTATATACGAGGGCTGTTCAAACTCGTGGACCTTATCGATATCGCACTCATTTATTGACGTAAACTTTTAAAACTTTTAAGGTTTATACATGTTGTAACTCATAAGAAATCAAATGGTTTAAACAAATCGATACCTCTCTAGTTGCGTTGCAATGCATGATATAATAGAGCGAGAAACCCATCTGCGGAGCATTCCAAAATATGACGTCTTTATTTCATAACTGCATTTCGAGAATGGTTAAATCAAAGGAAAATCGTCGGCAAAAATACACAAAACTAAAGCAGCATTGTCACTGGTATTCCAAAATTACAATTATGAAATATTATCAATATTGAATAAGGAAAACTATGATAAATATAAATAAGTAGATGAACACTTCCTTGCTTTTAAGTTGAAATTGGCGACGTCAGAAAAAATCACGGAGCACTAAAATGTTAATAAAATAATAAATAATATGAACTTTTATTAAAAAAATTCATACGAAAATGAAATATATAAAACATAATTTTTTAAAATCTTTCATATTATCTTCAAAATAGATATGTTAATACATCAAGAATATCGATATATGTTCAATAAACATGTCTTTTAGAACGACTATGATATTTGTTTTCTAAATATTTTGAATATTTATGCTAAACTCGATCGAATTTATATGATCTCTTTCCCAAGCTGTGATATACTTATAAATCATGATTATCCAACAATGATGTAAACTATTTATTTAATGCAAGCCATGAATAATACAAAATTCTAATTAATTAACAATTGCGTTTGTTGTTTCTATTATTGTTTATAGTTTATAACGCTATGTTGTTGTTGGTTATCAAGGTGACGCCATAGCACACAAATGACGTGCTCCGTGGCGGTTACAGTGGGGTTGTAAAAACTAGTATTTCTTGAAATCTGTTTCAAATAGGTTTATAATATTTACCCATATGAAAGTAAAAATATAAACCTTATTGCCATATAATTTAATTTACCTGATTTATAAAAGTGTAACATCTATTAAAAATATCCACATAATATTTGAACGGCCCTCGTACATCATGGTAGTGTGTTTTAATATCCTCTTCATATCTGTTTTAAAGAGTTAACTTCCGTCAAACCCAAATTATTTTCAGATGCAGGCACAACCGATTCAAATTCTTCGACTACACAAGCTAAAATACCACCATAATCATTATCAACAACAACAACACCAGCAACAATAACAACATTAACGCCAACACAAAAAACAGCTGACACAACAACAATTAACACAACAGTAACATTGGCTACAACAACACCAACACCAGCCAGAATATCGACAAAAAGATCAACAAGATCAACAACAACCACACTACCAACAAAAACACCACCACTAACAACAACACTAACAAAAACATTAATAACACCACCACAAACAAAACTAACACCACAAACGACATCCCCAAAACAATATCAACAACAACAACACCAACAATAACAACAACAATACCATCACCAACACCATCAACATCAGACACAACACAACCAATAACACGACCACCACCAATAACAACACCAACATCAACACGACCAACAATAACAATAGAAACATCAACATTAACATCAGAATCATCTACAAATACTAACAAGACGACAAAACTATCAAAAACAACACGCTCAACAATAACACCATCGACAACAAAACAAACACTTAAAGAACTTGAAAACATAACATCGACAACAACAGCAGCAGCAACAACAACAGCAACAACTTTGTCGACAACAACGGTAACATCAACTCCAGTTAACACAACAACATCACCAAGAAGTAAGTATGTTTACTGTTTGACTACAAACATGTATAATAATGACGTTGAGAATATTTAACTGATGTGTTTCATTATTAAACCATTTCTCATGTAATGGTAGGCGTATGCTGGTGAGTTGTTTTCAACGAACGAGCAAATGATCACTTACGCATCGGTGAGTGAAATGTTAAATAAAAGCTCAAAGTCCAAAAAAAAAGATAAGTTAATCTCTTCACTATGACTGAAACGTAGTTTTCAAATATACTCCGCAAAATAATTAAAGGATCGCAAGAATATTTTTCCATACGCTTACCAGTGAAATTGACTAAATACCGTTTTCAAACAGTTACACAGAATGTGAAAGCAATGTTGCTTTAAACTGGACATTGTCAAGCCTTCTGCATTAGATCTAAGAACAAAATGTTGATATTCATCATTCTGTTCATTAAAAAGAGTCCGATATGTTTGATAATTTCTAAAAATCATTAATTTGCCCCGAAAGAACAATACTGAAAGTTTATATATTTTCCATAAATGTATTCAGTACTTTTAATCATTACCAATGGAACGCGAAATTTTAATTTTCCCCGAAATTGACTAACCTTTGACATTTTAAAGGCATACACCGAACAGTTTTGAAAAACCCTGGTTTTTTATACCATCCAAAATGAAGTTAATTTTCAAGACAACATGTAGTTACATATTTGACACTGCACGCTTATCTCTGTAGATAAAATATAAAGAATTGTGACAAATGATTGTTAAGGAATCAATAGTCATGAAAATAATACGAACTAACATTTTTGTATGAAAAAAGCATTTACATTGAAATTTCAAAATCTAAATTTTCAATTATTATGTTTTTTGGTGTAAAATATTCCTAAGAAATACAGAACCACGAAACAGTTTCCATTTTTTGAATGCAATGTGTATTTAAACTTGTGCGATGATACAAACTTTAATCTTATTGAAATAAAGAAGGGATGGTCCTTAAATTATTTTGAGGAGAATATATGTTTAAACGAAAAAAATTGTGGAAATAATATATTTGTAAATATTAGCGTCTTCAAATGATCTTTCTTCTTCAGTTTTGATCTTCTCGAAAAAGAACATAAATAGGGTAATATTGAACCTCGATATAACGTACAGTGAATTTCGTTACAGGACACGTAGAAAACGCAAGTCATGGGAAATAACATATTTCACAATTATATTTTTATGTTTATACTTGAGATACAAAACACACCCAGTTCACCCAGTCGTAAGTAAGTTGTTGAAGTCCTAAATATTATTTTTGCAGCCAGCCAATTTGTCTCAGATCGCAGACGCACATTCGATTAAAATTTAGCTTTAGTTGTTTAAGATTTAGACTTAAAACAAACACTATACAGTAAGGCAATACGGGCGTTATTAATCTGCTCTGATCTTAATTAAGATATGTGATCGGTTCTTTTTACAAGGGGTAATGTAGAGTTGTCTTGGGGTTGGAGGTGAAATAAACGATTCCCGCATGTGTTGACACAGTCAAATAATCGTAACTTAGACACAAAATACATATAGAGTAAGCCCAATGATAGGATTTTACTGCAACTGAGGAAGGCCTTGATAGGTCGAAAGCGTCATTGCAAAGTGTGCACTAGATTTCCCCGTTCCATATAACAAAAACAACACTGTGTTAAATGTGTCATTTTCATGCTGATAAGGTCAGTATTTGTTTCTTTCAACATAGATGCGTACTGAATTCATTTCTTAATTTATGACATATCAGGACGCATGAAACACACCTATTCAGACACAATTATCTTCAAATGTAAATGCCGATTTACCGTTTGTAAATTTCAGTAAATATCACCTTTTTTTTTAGTTTAAACATATTTATTTTACATCGATTGCGAAACAAGTTATTGCAACTTAGATTAATCACTCTCGATGGCTTCCTGGGTAGAACCAGTACTAAGCAATGTGGATTAATTATCTTGCTCAAGGATAAATAATGTGGCCGCGGCGAGGATCGAACCCACGACCTCTCGATCTGGAGTTCGGCGCTCTACCACTGGACCACGCACTCCACTTAAATATCACTTCGAAGTGCTTATTTCACGAGTCTGGTTTTTTAACTGTCTTGTAATACAATATGTGCACGTTTTGAGATTGAACTATATGCTCTTCCTCAATAGAAATGGTATGTCTGCCGAATTACCGGTTTAATAAAACACTGCTTTAATCATTTTACATATATCATTATATAAATTTTAAAAATAATAGAAAGTCGTTTACTTATTTAATCACACACTTATGCATTCCAAGTTCACAGTATTTCTTTTTATTTTCAGCAGATAATGCAGCAAGGACAGTACGTGTCAATACATCCGTGCTCGTGACAACAGGGCTGATTATCCTGACTACATCATTCGTGGAGGCGGCATTATAAATGGATGCATATCAGCTCTCATGGTCGTTTCTGTTTCTACAAATAATGACATATTAAAATGAGGTCGAGAGTACACATTCTAACTCCAATGTTAATCAGCATATTGATAACAGAAAACCATATCACAAGATTGATAAAATAAGAATACGAATGGCACTTAGAAGTTAATCGTAGTTATAAGCTTTAGATGTCCAGCTAATATTATCAAATAATATTTCTATTAAAAAAATTTGATTTGGTTCTACAACCGCTTATTTATGTACAAGTTATTTATTGCACATTGATTGCAATAATAATTAGCCCTTAACCCGCCAAGCACGACTATACTAGCCTTTGCGTCCAGTGTAAACCCAAATATGGCTGCGAGTAACTCGCAGGCTGATCAGGCTTTACAATATCCGGCTGCTTATCAGTCAGTTCTCAAAACACCCCTTTGTCATAAATGGAATGGTCTTAATTCAAAGAAAGAACAATCCATTATATATATGTAACGCGTTAAGGGTTAACAGATGACTACAAGCATTGTGACTAGGAATCCCATTGATTCAAACGTTTTACGGAGTCATAAAATATAAATGTTGTCTTGTATTTATTAAACGACAATAAGGCAGGAAACACATCTACTTTTTCAGAAGGCATGTATACAGGGGGAAACAGGCTCATTTTAGATGATTCTTTAAAATATTCAAATGCAAGATAGTCATGTTATATCAATATAAATATAGTATTAACATCGTGTTAGTTCGTTGTACAATTTGAATAAACAATATAATACAAATTCTTTTTTTGCGATTAAGGCCACCAGCCCATTACACAGAGCAAATTCAAGTACAATTTGATATTCGTGTACACCAGTGCAGTCATTTCTAATCTACATATATAATTAATTCCAAGCAGAGCAGCATACAAACAATTTTACACCGAACAATAAACGTTGCATGGTATTATTACTATTAGTGCTTAATCTAAGATTATCTCATAACGTTTTTTAAAAGCATTGTAAATAAATAATGACAAAGCTTGAATAGTATTTTCATTTTTGCAAGACATAAGTATATTGAACTTATTTATAGTTGGTCTGGACCAAAACTTTTGTAGAAAGCGTACCATACTTGATATTATGTTGAATGGAATCGGGCACAGAATGTTTAAATTTAACCTGATGAATAACCTCTGATAGCACAAATTAATGTACATAATGAATTTCGGCGACAAGGTATAACACGACCTGACGTCAATGGTAATGTAATTTACCAACTTCGTTAGATCCTTAGTCATAAGCACTTTCATAAAATCTTAACTAGTCTTGTTAAAATGTTTATCAAAAGCGATTATGACCCTATCATTTAGCAACGCACTACATGTTTAGTGGTTGTTTAGTGGTTGACCCATTTACAGTTCGCCACTATGTTTTCCTCTTTGCTTGTGCGATGACCGGACCATGACGTCTACCTAAATATTCAAAGGACTGTAGTGTTGATGTTTGCCTTAAATTTTGTCTTGTCGTACTCTTTACGGGTTGTTCTCGTGTTGCTCTGGTTTCTGCAAAGTCACTGAGTACTTGCTTTGTGGCTTTTTAGGCTTTTGTGTTTCATATAAATGTGTGAAATAACTTGCAGTTAATTATGTTTACACTTTTATCTAGACCGTGCTATACTTGAATAATAAATACTACTTTATAAAACTGTGTATTGATCCATATTCAGCTGTCAAACTCATGGTCATATACGTATTGACAAAGTCATATATTTATTATGTATTTATAATTCAACGGTAGCACTGTCTAGAAAAATGTGTAAACATATTCAGTGCTCACGAAATAGGATAGCCCAATGCCCGGGTCCTGTAAATATATTTTAAAAATATTTCCCGTGAGCACTGATATTATACTGAAAGTGTCAGGCAAAAATATTCAAGATTATTTGAGTTCTAATTTTTATCTTTTTCAGATACAATCTCAATGGGATTACACAGAAAGGGACATAATCCATAAACACATAAATCCTTACGGTATATAGCATAGAAGGATAGAGAGAAGAGACCGTTCTTCTCTCTATCCTTTTATAAGATATATCATAATGAATGTCTATGCCTAGAAGGATAGAGAGAAAAAGAGATAGTGTTACAGTATAACTATATAGTCAACCCATTTACTATGTACATACACTATAACACTTTCTTTTCTTCACTCTGGGTGGAGGGGTTGAGTTATGTACCCTGTCCTGGTGTAATCACTGATGTCTAATCTCTGGGTTATGCCCGCCACATAGAAGTAGAATTATTTTGAAACACAGATGACGTACACACCTAATAACAAACAGATTAGATACTGTGAAATTAACCTAAATTTCACGCGGGACAGTGGGAAAAGTTCATAAAATGTTGCCCTACTTTAAACACTGTATCTTGAAGAGGGTTATAGATTCAAGTGACATTGATGTCAAAACCCATTACAAATTTAATTTACCTTCTAATGATTGCATTGTCTTTACTCTACCATTTAAAATAAAGAAGGAGTTCAACGGAAAAGTTAACATGTCGAACCTTTATTTTTATATGATGAGATTTTCATCTTTAAACAGCGTTTTATACAACTTCTTATGTTTCAAATAAAAACCAATTATTATAATCCCATTTTGAGACTCATTATGATTCTTTTGAATGAATTCTCATTAAAATCAATGAATACATAATAATAATAATATTCTTTATTTCCTCCATATAGGAGATTCATAGTATACAAACAACAATGACAGATAACCAATTACAAAAAAATTACACAAACAAAACAAGAACGTATATACATGTTGGCAGTTATATATGCAAAATCAAGCAAAATCAAAATCTGTACCAGGAACTGGCGCTGAAGCATTCATATTATATAATTAATTTATGTTTACACTGTTACATATTTTAACCACACCCAATGTATGCACCTAAATATCGTACCATAAAACCGGTCTATTTCATCTGAGAGAAGTGTTTCAATCATGTTACTGTTGGCACCAAGGAACACATTAACAACGTCGCTTTTGTTAAGCGCCGAAAGGGTTTCTTTTACATGTAATCCAAATTGGTTTTGTATTGTTAACCACAAATTAGTTCTTTCATTTGCTACGTATGGGCAATTGCATATGCAATGGTCAACAACATTGTCTGTTATTACATCACACCTTTTGCAGTTTTCATTTATTCTCGTTATATTTGCAATAATCACACAAACAGTCTTACAATATTTGAGAGATGTTGGGTGACTTCTAGCATATAACCATACATTGGATTCTCTATAGCTACTATGAATTGAGCAAAACCTTATAAATTCAGGTTCAGCAAGCCTATTGTTCAATTCAGTGGTAATAGTTTCATATATTTTACCATTCACTAGCTTTTTCCAGCACAGTTTGCTAGGAAAGTGACCATTCGAAACGTACCCGTCCAGGACATGCGTAAGGCCATATCTATTAAGGATAGTGTATATGTCTGGAATAAAACCTGTCAAACAGTTGTTAATTGTAAATGCGCTTATCCTGATTAAAAACATCTGTTTTGCTGCACAATCTCTTTGTAACCTACACAGTTGTCCCAGAAAGGTAAGTTTCCGTCGGTCTATCTCAGATGCAATTGGTAAACAATTAAGCAAACTTAAAGCCACATCTGTTCTTGTTCTAATATGAAAACCTTGCATATGTTTTACGCATAGTCGATGTGACCTCTCTAATGTTAAAACATCACTCATACTCAAAAAATACCAACATTCACTGCCATAAAGGGCTTTTGGAAGAACCACAGCATTGTAAATTGTCTTACATGTTAGTGGCTGCAGACCATTGTCAAACAGACCAGAGTTTACCAAACTAAAATACGTTGGTGAGAAAGTGATATCCCAAGAAAACTTCCTGTTATAATTTTGTACAATAAAGAAGTGAAGGCTTGTCTAGCTGAAGGTTTACCAGCTTGTAACAGTCGCCGATTAGTCAGAAAATACTTCTTTTTTTTATTGAAATATATCTGTTTTAAATACTTTACCTCACATACATAAATAAGTGAGTGTAAATATTGACGTTATTTAAAGCCTTTCCAATGATATGGGAAGGCTACATAGAAATACAGGAACCTGTCCTACTCTTACAAATAGCTTCATAAAGTAAGATGATATATAAATGTACGTATACATTTATTTTGATCTTTCAAATTGCCAAATGTGTAGTATTTAGCCATAATGAAATCAGCGGTATTTACAGTTGGGTATGAGTGTTTCAGATATGGTGTGGGTGGTGTACAGTGTGTATTGGATTCTATCCTCCGAGAACCATATGTTAGTAAAAGTGGTACTGGTTCCCGGACTGATATGTATCATTCCCCTTTCTCTGGGGTAGTGCTTAATAACCTATGTGTTGATGAGCCATCAGGCAATATTCAAATAACTGATATTAAGTTACACATGTAGCCCTATAGGGTTGTATTACATGCTTGGTACATTTAATAAAAAGGTCCGGACTTCGCGTTGCAATTTTCATAATTTATTGGTACATAAAAAACAGTCCGAACAATTACACATTCATAATAAAATCCATTAATTTCTCATTTTCGACTGATGGTGTTTTTTCTGTCTGCCTCAGCATAGGTGTTATCTTTGATATTAAAAACGTACCGTTTGGTTTCGTGAGATTTAGCATTTAATGGCATATCAGACAATAACTGCATTGTTCGTATCTGCAACGTACTCAACTTTGCCGTTATAGCCTTAATGACAATACTCAGAACCCATATCTTTATATGTATCTTTTATTAAAAAAGGCATTTATGTACAGCCTTACTCAAAATTATTCAACTGCTCGTGTGTATATTTCAGTTTTAGGTAAAAGGAAAACATCCACTGTTTACCGGAAATAACTATACTCAATGTAACAAAATGAAGATGTGAGAGCGATCGACAATGGTGTCACGTATCGCTAGATCGTTAAATATCCTGGTTCACTGACTGCTCGGTCAAAAGGTTTATAGCAGGATGTTTGTGTTAATACGTCAGCGCGCATATGAAACGAACCTGTAAATACATCCGCTGTCTAGGCAACGTATCAAAAATGGTGTCATGTATCATAAGATCGTTAAATATCCTGGTTCCCTGTTCGCTGTTCGTAATATATGACAATAATCACGAAAAGACAAAAAAGAGACCATTAATGGTCATGAATTTCTCAAACAACCGGTCCGATTTCTCAATACGCAATTAAAGAATAATATTTTGCATCATGAACTGGGACTATAATCACTCATAACAAAAATAAATATAAAAGTCGAACAGGAAATGCAGCTTTCACTGAACATGTTTTATCATTAATGGAACGAAAGGTTTTTGACCAGCCAATGGCGCTCATTTATAATATCGTTTTGCGTCTCAATTAGGCAAGATCATTCAGGGCCTGAGTATAAAACCAGACGTGGATCATAAATCGGCTACGTATTACTACATACATTCGACATATTTTACTGACTTTTGTGTTGGCATAATACAAGAAACTCGTGAAGGTAAGTGGATAATCTTTAGTAATTAATAGAGTAACTGTAAATGTCAAAAATACATCAAAACAGATAAACTGGCAGATTTATGTGTACAAAATGCTTCCATGAGACATTGTAGTTGCTCGTGTGTACTTAGTCCTTCACTGGAGAGTTGCTGTTATTCGAGTGTACTAAGTCCATTCCGTGGGACAGTTTAGTTATTCGAATGTACTTAGTCCATTCCGTGGGACATTTTAGTTACTTGAGTGTACTGTATCCTTCATTGGAGAGTTGCTGTTATTCGAGGGTACTGAGTCCATTCCATGGGACATTTTAGTTACTTGAGTGTACTGTATCCTTCATTGGAGAGTTGCTGTTATTCGAGGGTACTGAGTCCATTCCAATGGCACATTTTATTTTATTGGGTGTACGGAGTCCTTCACTGGAGAGTTGCTGTTATTCGAGGGTACTGAGTCCATCCCATGGGACATTTTAGTTTCTCGAGTGTAGTAAATCCTTCAGTGGAGTGTAGTATATATTTTAGTGTAAGAGTTTAGTGTAATGAGATGTCTTCGTTGTAAAGTGTAGCTACTCGACTTAATCCTTTAATGGAGAGTTGTAGTCATTAGAGTGTAAGAGGTTAGTTCGACGGAAATTGTAGTTTCTCGAGTGTATTGTACTTTATCCGTGGAAAGTTGTAGTTACTCTAGTGCATTGAGATGTCTTCGTGGAAAAGTGTAGTAACTCTAGTGTGTTGAGGTGTTTTCGTAGATATGTGACGTTAACCGACTGCAATGAGTTTTTTTAAATGGCAAGTTGTAGGTAATATAATAATTATTTATTGTTTAATTTATATGTTATGGGAACGTCCGTAACGCTATACAAGCTTTGGAGCTGACCATATTACCATGTTGAAACAGTATGGACATGGCAGAGAAATCTCCTTTGGTAACTTAAGTAGTGTAATTACTTATTGTTTCTTTGGGACCGTCAAGCCAACTATTTACGACTTTTTACGGTACTAGAGGGCGTGAGGGTTGTTATATTACCTCTAATGAACAGACTCAATAAAACTGTTTATTTTTTCTCGTGTCAGTGTTCATTGACATTTACACATTAGTGCTGTGTGGCGGCCGCAAAAAAGTCGATCAGGCTGAAATTAGTAGTGTGTTATTACTGACTGGTCTTTGAGATATAAATCCCAATATGTGTGGCTTTAAAGTAGAAAACTGATTATTGTGGTGTCTCTCATGAAGAGATTACATAACACCGAGTCTTCTACTTTTTCTGTTTTGTTTGTATTTATTGTTGCCAAAGGATCCCTTTTTCGGTATTCTTACTTTTATTGCATGTCATAATCACTGTGTCCATCCAGTGTATGCCATATTTAGTTAGTTGGAGGAATGTACGGTTTGTTAGAGCACTATGTACGGCTTGTTGGAGCAAATCAAGAGGATGAACGATGATGACATGTACAGTTTTTGCAAATAATTGTATTTCCATTTGATTAAAACTATTTTTCTCCAACAGAAATGTTCTTGAATATGTATATTAAAAGTCAAACATGAAATGAATGATCTCATGTTCTTCACTCTCATGGATACTACTGAACTACGTCCTCCTTTAAGCAAAATATATGATTTCGAATCCAATCTGCAGATATATACTAAAAATTGAGAAAAACTATATTAATTGCAGTAAAGAAATTAGATATTGACGGTCACCTGAGCAAAAGCACACATCGCTATTTTATGAAATAAGCTCAATATCCACAAGTGTTTGTCTCTGTATGTTTTTTATTGGTGTACGCTTTGTTGTTGTTGCCGGGTACGCGTTGTTGGTCTCACAGGAACACATGAGGGTACACTTGGTGGAATAAGTTCAATGGATATTGACATTACATCGTTCAATAATTGTAACAAAACAAGTTTGCGCTTTGTAAAATGTTGGTACTGGTATTCAAAGCAGAGTTTGTATGACGATCCATGCTGAAAATATGTATAAATCTCGTACATGATATTATACCCCATGGTTATATGCATTTAGCTGTGTCACAATTGTCGTCCCTAAATGTACTTCGATGTAACTTATAACACCCTTGAGCCCATTTTTATATATTGAAGGTAGTATTCTTTAACTCCTGATTTTAAAACCATTTAATATAACCTTGAACCCAAAATCGGATCTATTGTAATACATTTGAGCCCCAACATCTAACCTATTCATATTTTCCAAGTCCAAAAGTAAAGTAAGACCAATACGACGGCCAGTCCATGTTTAACTTCATAGCAGAAGTAGAGCTTAACATGGGCCAGTAGTTCACGGTAAGCTCGGGCTACCACTCACACATCCATACAAATCGATATACATCTCTGCTTATTTATTTTTCAAATATAGTGGATTGAAACAGGTGAACTAACTTCTTGAAAATCTGTTGATCGAAAATCACAGTAGTGGCATTGGAAGGAGAAATAATCAGACCTAAAAATGCAACTTATTTGTTATAATAGTTTCCGAAGCAAGAGGCCCAAGAGGGCCTGTATCGCTCTAATTCTGACAAATTTGGTGGAAATAGGTTTTTATCAGTATCAAGACTCTAATCAAGTTTGTTAATGATCGAATGCAAAATGAAGGTGCTATAGTGCTGTCAAGGCAAAATATAAAAAAACGTTCATCAAAACAATGTACAAGTATGAAAAAAGAGTATGATAATGGACCTTAAGTCAGACATATATAGAATTTGAAGTCATACAATAAATTACATTGGAAGAAGATAGTATAAAGAAAACCACATACCTCGTTGCCATGATTCATTTCCTGTCTTAAAATCAGCTTCAACAAACCGTACAAATGCTCTAACAAACCGTACACTCCTCGAACAAACCGAATATGGCGTACACTGGATGGAATCAGTGAAACTAGTGTGATCATTTTAACTTTAATAATGATTAATTTTCGATTTTGTAATAGGCTTACAACTGTAATATTACTGACTGAGAGTTAAGCTACTAGTCTTTCAACGTGTAGTATGCTTCATTTCAATTGCTAAACTTGCATTCTAACTAGCGTTTGTGTAGTACTGTGTGGCGGCCGTAAAAAGTTGCCCGACTACAACTCAGTAGTGTTATTACTTACTGGTCCTTTGGAATCATCAAACCCAGTCATTGTGGCTTTTAAGTAGAATATCGCTTAAGCCGGTGCTAGGTGGCGTGAGAGGTGTAGCACTTTACATTACCTCTCACGAACAAACCCAATACAACCGGGCCTGCTGCTTTTATCTCTTGTTTGTGTTTGTGGCTTTCAAGGGATCCCCTTTTCAGTATTTATTGCAACTGCCAACATATTAGATCATTAACATGTTATTATGAATTCCATTTGAAATACACGACAAATTGTATTGGCCATGGAGTGAACATATAGCCATGATTATGTTATTTGCATAACTTTAATAACATCATAACTCTTTAACTATCATATAATTTTGCCAAATCTTAAACGTATGTCTATGTAATATATGCATAAGATAGCTAAACCTAAGCTACTTTGATTAATGACTGTTTTCTGTGATATTTAGGATATATAAGTAGTTTGTTGAAATAGTGTATAATTATTTGTTTTTATATGGCATATATTCACGAATACATCAATCAAAACCATGCATGCATCCAACGTTCCTCAATAAAACTAGACGATTGTTTCGCGGAACACGTGTGTCGCCTGTCAGCGCTTTGTCAGTATAACAAGGTTTTTTGGTCCCAGATAAATGCACTTGGCAAACTGGGCTGACTAAGTTTTCGTGAAGAAAACATGAGTATGTAACCCATATAATGACATTCAGAGTGACATTGACCTTTATATTTTAGTATGGTCATGTCGATGTTGTCATGGTGAGGCATGATGAATATATATTAAACGTTTCATGAAGAAATATCATGAAATGAGAAAGTTATAGCCAAAGTTCAGTTTTCATGACGGACTGACGGACGACAAAGTGAATGTAAAAATAAGAATTGATTCGCACATTTTTGGCGTTATTGAATTGTAAATTTACCATAAAACGCTAACGCTTTACGAATCAATTCTTAATTAAACCAAAATGGTCTAACTTGAAATATTGTTGATAAGAAGAAAGATGACTTTTTGTAATTAACAGTTCCTTTAAATGTTAACAAAGGATACATTATATGTCTTCGAATTCTACGTTCCTGTCCGTAAATTATAAAAACCGACCCGTAAGGCAACGGCGATATACTTTATATGCAAGGAATAAACATATGTCATGGATCCGCAAATAACGACTTTGTCATAGTGCAATTGTGCTCTCTAGACCCATTTATTCTTAAACAATTTTTTTATTTAATCATGTTCTATGTAGCGTTCCCGTATTTCAGTATGGACGAATGTGTCCATGAAGTCAACAACAAACTCTTTTTATTATTATCGAAATTCGACATTAATCACAATGTGGGTGGTTTATTATGTTTAAAATGGGTAGCCACACTACTGTCAATTATAATCATATACACCCAAAATAAAAAACGCAGTGTATCGTTAAGAGCGATATAATTTTATGTTTCCTCATCAAATTGACAGCGCATTTTCTGACATTTTGTATCGGTGTGAAGCACCCATGGGGAAATTGTCAAATGTCCATGTCATAAGGCGTAAACATGGATTCATTTATACGCAGAACCTATATTTCCGGCTCGTTAACCAATAAACCCCCGAGAATTTTTGCATTGCAGTATTGCATGTGCTATTGCCAAGGGTTGTAAAATAGTGTCGTTTATATTGTAGATGAATAGCATGCTGACAGCATTGTTGGTTGCCTTCTTCATACTTCTTATAAGTGACGGTAGGTATCAATATATCAATATTATTACATTAGCACTAATTGTATTAATTGTATTTAGTTCTTCATCTCATCTCCCCATTTTAAAACTCTTTTCCTCCCCCACCCCAGCTATTATACAAAAAAGCATTAAGGAAATTTACGTTTTTCTTCCATTCTGACTGGATCAAGTGTTCCCACTCTTCCCACTCTTTTAATTGCCGTTACTAAACATAGCTATACACCTTACACTCTTTTCAAAAATCGCTAATAAGATACCGACTTTATTAGGACTCTAGGAATGATATCCACGAGACCCCTTAGAAGATTATATATAGATCTATAGAGACACAGCTCAAACAAGCATGTTGTCTGAATGCGTCATGCTCATGTGCGCCACACTTTCCTTTCAGTTGGATATGTATCTACCTCATTTCTTCCACCATCACCTCCAGGACTTACGCCAGATCCAGGAGCAACAACTTCTCCAGTAGCAACGACAGCTCCAGAAGCAACAGCAGATCCTGACGGTAAGAATTTATTAGAACTGATAATTCTTTTTTATTAAAACATTGTTTACAATTTCATCGATATAACTAGTCTACACACTTAGCTAACTTGTTTGGCCGTCCAGCCAAACTAAAAGAAGTTGGATTAAATTTTGATAACCAAATAAATCAGACAGAGCCAAATACAAAATTAACGGATATTTTCACTAGTCAAACAACATAGAAAACTGCCATATCAAAAAAGGCAATGGATTTAGAGCACATATATATATATATATATATATATATATATATACATGTACATGTTATAGGAGTTAAATGCTATTAATTTCAGTTTCCTACACGAGGGATCTAAAAGAAATGACTGTGTACAGTAGCATTAATGTTAGGTATAGGTGGCCGAGAGGTCATTAATTGTTATCGCTCTTAATTTGTTCGGTTTTCATGTCTTGATTTACATCGTGAGTATGGCTAACCACGGTCTCATGGGGTAAACTCAACAACACCAGTTCATAAGTTAGGGTTCTTAATATACGGGTAATATAACCTTGCAATATACACAAACATCATATTTAACAAAGAATTACAACATGAATGACACTGCAGCCATTACAGAAATACCACATTTACAAACGCGGCAATTTCACTATTATACAAAACAATCAAAAGTCACAACACACAAATCTATATTTAGGTTCTGCAACTAAATATATACCAATAATCAAATACCTGGAGAATATATATATATATATATATATATATATATATATATATATGTATGTATCCCAGAACTGAAACTAGGGTGTTTCTCTTAGGAAATGTAGGCAAAGACTGAGCTATTTAGAGTTATCATGCCATGCAGTGTTATTAGGGGTGCCCCAGTTTAGATTTCACTCGCTCACTTCAGTCAGCCAAGCTATTAATACAACAACCAGTTTGTCAAGAAATACATGACAAACCTATACAAGATAGTAACAATGCATCGAACTCATGATAACGTGTTACAGCTACTACTCAGTACCGTGAACATAGCCAGTTATATAGGTTTGGGGGTAAACGCCATACCGTACAGTACCGTACATTCCGAAAAATAGCGGAAATAGCAGGTGCGTTGTACGGGAAATACCGAAAGTAGTAATGAATAATTTAGCTTAGTGTAACGAACTAATAACTATTTATATAGGATGTAAATTAAAATGGAACAAATATGATATGAAATAATATTTAAATGTAGGTGTACTTATGCTATGGATAGATGTATTTTATATAATTGAAAATCGTAGTTTATAAATATTATATATATCTATAATCATATACGTCTACGCTATAACTGAGGTTAAAAATTATCGTTTTCTGACGTAGCTCGAGATGTTACTAAAGGTAAAGAATAACAGAAAACTCCATTATATTTTGCTGATAATTCATTTATCAACACCGCGATTGAGCTGGCTGTCTGCTGTTTAATATGTGTGAATCCCTCTTGAAATCTGCCTAAGTCATTGCCACATCTTTAATTTGAAATGTAACATGTAATTTGATTAACTTCTTGGTCGTTATTGACAGAACAGAACAGAACAGAACATATGTTTTATTTAACGTGTGCATACGTACATCGTCATTTATACATACATAAATACAATTGTTCATACACAAGTCACGTGATTCTAAAAATAAATCATTTTATATCAATAGTTTGAGTAAAATATATATAGCAAATAACTATTACATGAGGATGAAAATACAAAGGATCTTTTTTTTATATATTCAACAATGAATTTCTAACAGATAAAGCTTTACTTAAATATATTGCTAAATAAATAATAATATTATTATCTTGCGTCTGAAATAAATCTTTGTATTTAAACATACTTGGTCTATTATAATAATATTTCTAAATATAAATTTTGCGTATTCCTGTATAACAACTGCATTTCAAAATAAAGTGATACTCGTCTTCCAAATCGCTTCTCTTACAACATTGCCAGTATCTTTCATTTCTAGGTATTCTATTTCTAGTGGATGACAAGTTTGTATTCTTAGGGCTTGTACAGATATTCGGATTCTTTGTTAAATATGGCCTTAAATTACATGGTAAAATATCAAGGAATGCTTCGTAATTAAAACTCATTTTACAATGAGTATATAATTCAAGTACACTACCGCAAACCATCCTTGTATGAAACAATCAACAACTCTTTGTCTAAATACGTTAATAAAGTACTTAAAGTCAACCGAAGTTGGATCATTCCAGACATTAGTAAATTCATATTCATGTTACATCTTTCCTATGTTTGATACCCAATTCCTATAACCTTTTTTACAATCGTTTAATGATGATATGTAAACATTTCTACGTATTATGTTATCTGTTTTTTTAAACCAATATTTAACAATTCTTACATAACGTGTTATGAATTAAGGATATCTGCTTAATTCACCATAAACTCCTGCTGTACATGAGCTATTTCTCACCTTTATAATTTGCTTACACATTTTTTAGATGTAATCTCTCGATTTGCTTTGATTTTGTATATCCCCAAATTTCCGAAGAATAATTCAAAATGGATCCAACAAAAGAGTCAAATAATTGTTATAGTATTTTCGGTTTCAACCTTACCTTTTTACAGTTATTTAAGAGTACATTCAGTGCTTTCAGATCTTTTCCAATCAAAGGTTCTTGGTTGAAGGCAAAATACCCCGTATAATTAAAAACTGTTCCTAAATAATTGAAATACTTACTACTTCTATGTTTCCTCCATGTAATTGACCCATGTCTGATTTTAATAAAGTTTATTTAATATTATTACATCTTTATTTATGGTGACACGCAAATGATGTTCGCCGGTATGTACGGTACGGTACTGATTCTATTTATTATCTAATTACATATAATCGATGTATTACCTCTGTACATGCTAATTGTTCTAATGCACGATAGAAATAAATGGATTAACATTTGCTTTTGTTTTAATATATGTTATACATCCTACTTATACTTGTAATTTCCTTTAGTTTCGTTAAACTAAGCTATTCATTTATTCTTTCGGTTTATCCGTTCCAAACACACGCTATTTCCTTTATATTTCGGAATATACAGTACGGTACGGTACAGCTTTTACCCCAACCCAGTTATATATCTGTGGAATAAGGGACATAATTATGAGTAACACATACTACAATGGACTATAGTAGTGGTCTGCCTTGAACTATTTATTAAATGCCCGGTAACATGTTACAATCTGCCAGCAAGGAGTTATTAAGTATGCTCTCAGTATCATGTCGGTATAATTTAGGCATGTAACTGTGTCCAATTAGTTTCTGTTAACATTCTTTTGAATGTATGTTGCTCTTTCTGATTTCTAATTGTTGTGATGTCCAGAAACAATACCTCGTTCTACTTTTATTTAGTTCAGATGTTTTCAATGTTTTTCATTATTTTAATGCTCTGTAGAATGGTGCCGAAAAACAATAAGTCCAGAACAAAATGAGTGTGGAATAGCCGGAACATGGGAGAATCAGTTGAAATCCAGAATGAGAATTACGTGCAACAACGGTCAGTTGACAGGCAAATACAACTCTGCCGTCGGGCGTGCCTCTCAGTACTACGAGCTTGCCGGAAGGTACACAGTGTCTGGCCCTAACAACACGGCGATTGAGCTTGGATGGGCTGTCGCATATAATAACAAGGCGTTTGGAAACTCCGACTCAACAGCAGCCTGGTCGGGAATATATTACGCCGACGAAGGAATCATCCATACACAGTGGATTTTAACCAGTTATGAACGGCGTGAAAATCTCTGGAAAACAAGCTGGATAAATCACGATGAATTTAAGCACATTTGTTGAAAACCGTAAAAAAACGTATATTTCTTGTAAAATGGTTAACAGACGTATGGTGCTTGTCACATACGTCTGTGTAATGATGATGAATATGTATGCCACGTTTAAAATCGTTTCGTCAAATGTTATTTGGAATATGACTGTACATTCAACATTTTAACAAATAACCCCAAGTGAAAAAAGGATATAATTTTTTGTTGGTTAATTTCGAGCCGACCTTGAAGATCATGTGCAGTACCCGTGATTGGACAGAATCTTGGACAGTATCCTGTAATATAAAAGGGGTCCCAGCCTGTCAGGAGGAGACTCGATCACATACTGCTTCAGATAGGAGTTCTTCTGATACACTTGCTTATATATGCTTATGTGTAATTTGAAATAATTACTATTAATAAAGTTAATCAATACTATTCGGACTTTTAGTCGTTGGCTATAGTACACATGATCTATGAACAACATTTAAAACATCTATTAACATAACACAAATATAAAACTAACAAAATAATACACACTAATAAGACCACGAATTCACATTTGTTTTGTTAATTTTCCGTCCTTACCTTTGATGAAAATCAAAGTTTAGAAATGTTGCTTTTTATTTTTAGGAAACTGCTAACACGTGCGACTATTACTTTTATAGGGTAAGCAACTAATTTATAAAACAAAAAGAAGGTCTAAGGCACATCTAGTGTAATACAGTTGTTTTTAGATCCTAAATATGCTTTATAAGCCTGCTTAATTATAGAAAGAAACAATGGCAATCGTGAAAGTAATCCTAACAAAAATATACATATAGTGTTTAAATTTTTAAGTGTATATTAATCATGTTATCCCCTTCCCGTCCTCTGTAAGGAGTAAAGGACAAGTTTCGACATTTTCCAGTCTAAGAATTTTATTTTTTATTTATTTACTGTTATTTGTATCCTAACATACGTGGATATAATGAAAGATTTAAGATAGTATGATATCAAACTGTAAGTAAAGCTTTTGCTTTCCTTCGTTTCCCTGTCATTTCTGACCGTTTTTAAAAAAAGAAAATAGAGGGTACGGGTAACTCTAAGTGGAATGTACCTGTTTGTTATAGAAAACATATGATTTTTGTTTTTAAATATTGACGTACATTATATAAAAGTAGGTATAAAAGTCGAACAGGAAATGTAACATTCACAGGACACATTCAACCAAAAACACGCATACAAGACAATGAACACTTACAAGGGATAAGCACAATACGCGACACCACAAACACAAAAGAGTTGACAATAGGGGTACCGCCTTGGAACGGTCGATGGCAAAAAGGAAACTGGGGGGTGGTTAAAGGTATACACTGATCTAATTTTAAAACCTCATTATCAAAGTGGTATGTATGGTACTTCACAACGAACATTACAAAATAACTCAAACATGATTGTATTACAAAAGTATTTAGCCACGGTATCCTTATATATAAAAACAGACGAGGATTACATTTGTACGTGTGTTTTGTGAAATTAATCGGAGTTTTGGAATAAGACTAATTTTATAAATAAAATATGTGAAAAGGTTCAATGACTATTTCTCAAATGTTCGTGCAACTTTAGAGTTATATGCAGGTGTCTTCTTCTGAGAAGTCTGGTGCAACAAGTGTGTGGTGTCTTACCCTTTTTTGCTAAGTGTTCATTGAAATGATACCAATGAATCATTTAATATCTATTTAAAAGAAGTATCAGAACTACATACTTTCCCACCCATCATTCTTATATTTTGTGTATAGCATTGATTTGTTAAAATCCATAAAACCCATATTTTTTCAGATGAAATCCGTACACAAATGCTGACTACACAACCTACGCCATCAACACAATTATCATCATCATCATCAACAACAACAACAACAACACCATTAAGCACAGATTCAACAAAAACATTAAATGACACAATAACAACACCAACACTTACAGCAACACCTACAGACATATCTACAACATATCTAAATGTGGACTTAAATACAACTTGTAACGTATCGTAACTTAAGGAAGCCTAAAATAAATTTGAAAACAGACTCAAATAAATTTATATTTAGAACAGAAAGTAATAATCGTGTTATTACACAAGATGCATGTGAAGACAAGGAATTCAAATCATAATTGACATACGTCAACAATGATTACCTTGTGTAACTATAACATACGTGGCCAACACTATACGGCTTCATCAGAGAGTTACACACATAACACATAAAACATAACGCGTAAAGCAATACACATGTGAAAATATTTACAAAATCAAAAGAAACTAAACTATCAGTGCACCTCTAAAGGCACCCATCAAACGAAGTCTATACTATACTACAAAACTACGTCTTTCTCGCTAAAACTATGCATATTTCTCAATACACTTTACAAGTCAATAGATTACTCTTAACATCAGCTAATATATCCCAGAACTTAAATTAGGTGTTTCTCTTAGGAAATATAGGTAAAGACTGAGCTAGTTAGAGTTATCATGTCATGCATTGTTATTAGGGGTGACCCAAGTTAGTTTTCACTAATTCTCTTCAGTCAACCAAGATATTAATACAACAACCAGTTTGTCAAGAAATACATGACACTCCTATACAATATAGTAACAATGCAACGAACTCACGATAACTTGTCTCATTAACGTTTACGCTTATTACTCAGTACCGTGAACATAGCCGGTTATATAGGTTGGGATAAACACCATACCGTACTGTACCGTACATTTCCAAACATAACGGAAATAGCAGTTGCATGGTACGGGCAATACCAAAAGTAGTAATGAATAATTCAGATTAGTGTTACGAACTAATAGAGATGTATGTAGGATGTAAAATAAAATAAAATGGACCAAATATGATATGAAATAATATTATTTAAATTTACGTGTACTTATGCTATGGATAGATTTATTTTATATACATGAAATGGTAGTTAACACATATTATATGCATCTATAATCAAAAATGTCTATACTATAATTGAGCTCGGAAATTATTGTTTTCTGACATAGCTCGAAATGTTACTAAAGGGAAAGAGTAACAGAAAACTGCATTATTGGTAAATCCGCGACTGAGCTGGCTGTCTGCTGTTAAAGATGTGTGAATACCTCTTGAAATCTGATTAAGTGTTTGTCACACCTTTAATTTGCAATGTAACATGTAACTTAATTAACTTCTTGGCCATGTGTTACACAAATGATGTTCGCCGGTATTTACGGTACAGCACTGATTATATTTATTATCTAAATACATCTGATAGATTTATTATCTATGTACAAGCTAATTGATCTAATACACGATATAAATACATGGTTATACATCCTATTTATACTTTCCTTTAGTTTCGTTATACTAAGCTAAACTATTCATCTATTCTTTTGGTATTATCGGTACCACACACCTGCTATTTCCGTTATATTTCGGAATATACTTTACGGTACGTTACAGCTTTTACCCAACCCAGTTATATACCTGTGGAATAAGGGACACACTTATGAGCAACACATACTACAATGGACTATAGTAGTTGTCTCCCTTGAACCACTAGACCCAGTTACATGTTACAATACGCCAACAAGGAGTTACTCAATAATTATATAATATCATATGTATAAGCTTCCAGCATCATGTCAGTTAATTTAAGCATGTAACTGTGTCCAGTTGGTTTCTGTTACAATGTTTACAACGCGACGATTGAGCTTGGGTGGGCTGTCGCATATAATAACAAGGCGTTTGGAAACTCCAACTCAACAGCAGCCTGGTCGGGAATTTATTACACCGACGAAGGAATCATCCATACACAGTGGATTTTAACCAGTTACGAACAGCGTGAAAATCTCTGGAAAACAAGCTGGATAAATCACGATGAATTTAAGCAAATTTGTTGAAAACCATAAAAAAACGTATAATTATTGTAAAATGCCTAACATACTTATGGTGCTTGTCACATACAGCTGTGTAATGATTATGAATATATATGCCAAGTTTAAAATCATTTGGTCAAATGTTATTTGGAATATGACAGTACATTCAACATTTTAACAAATAACCCCAAGAAAAAAGGGGAATAATTAATGTTTGGTTAATTTTGAGCCGACCTTGAAGATCATGTGCAGTACCCGTGAATGGACAGAATCTTGGACAGTATCCTGAAATAAAAAGGGGTCCCAGCCTGCCAGGAAGAGACTCGATCGCAAACTGTTTAAGATAGGAGACTTGAGAACACATTCTCTGATACCCGTGCTTATATATGTTATGTGCAAATTGAAATAATAAATGTAAATAAAGCTGATCCATACTATTCGGACTTTGCTATAATACACATGATATAACACATCTATTAACATAACACAAATATAAAACTAACACAATTATACAATCTAATTAGAACACGAAAACGCATTTGTTTTGTTAATTTTCCGTCCTTACCTTTGAGGAAAATCAAAGTTTAGAATTGTTGCTTTTAATTTCTAGGAAAATGCTAACGTGTGCGACTTTTACTTTATAGGGTAAGCAACTAATTTATAAAAAAAAAGAAAAAATGTCTACGCCACATCTAGTGTAATACAGTTGTTTTAGATCCTAAATATGCTTCATAAGTCTGCTTAATTACAGAAAGAAAACAATGGCAAACGTGAAAGTAATCCTAACAAAAATATACATGTAGTGTTTATATTGTCTAGTGTATATTAATCATGTTACTGTGTTTACATATCCTCTCCCGTACTCTGTAAAGAGTTTAGGATGTTGGTTAGGCAAGTTTCGACATATTCAAGTCTAAGAATTTTATTTTTTAATTATGGTGTTATTTGGTAAAATAACTGTTTATTGTTTGTTTGTATCCTGATAGATGTGGATATAATGAAAGATTAAGGATAGTACGATATCAAATTGTAAGTAAAGCTTTTGTTTTCCTTCGTTTTCCTATCATGTGTGACTATTTTTTAAAGAAGAAAATAGAGGGTACGGGTTACTCTGAATTGAATGTATCCGTTTGTTATAGAAAACATATTTTTTTGTTTTAAATATTGACATACATTATATAGAAATGGGTATGAAAGTCGAACAGGAAACGTAACATTCACAAGACACATTCAACCAAAAACAGGCATACATAACAATGAACACTTAGAAGGAATAGGCAAAGTTCGTGACACCACAAGCACAAAAGGGTTGACAAAAGGGGTACCGCCTTGGAACGGTCAATGGCAAAAAGGGAACTGGGGGTTAAAAAGGTAAACACTGATCTAATTGTATAACCTCAATACCAAGATGGCCTGTATGGTACTTCACAACGAACATTACAAAATAACTTAAACATGTTTTATTACAAAAGTATTTAGCCACGGAGTCCCTATATATAACACGGACGAGTATTACACTTGTACGTGTGTTTTGTTAAATTAATCGGTGTTTTTGAATCAGACTAATTTTATAAATAAAAAGTCTGGAAAGGTTTAATAACTATTTCTCATCTTTTCGTGCAACTTTAGAGTTATATACAGGTGTCTTCTTCTAAACAGTCTAGTGCAACAAATGTGCGGTGTCTTACCCTTTTTTGATAATTGTTTATTGAAATGATACCAATGAATCCTTTAATATCATTTTAAAAGAAGTATCAGAACTACATCCCAGCCATAATTCTTATATTTTGTGTATAGCATTGATTTGTTAAAACCCATTTTCTTTCAGATGAAATCAGTTCACATATGCCGACTACACGGCCTGCGCCATCAACACAATTATCATCATCATCATTATCATCATCATCTTCATCATCATCATCATCATCATCAACAACATCAACATTAAACGCAGATTCAACAAAACATTAAATGGCACAATAACAACACCAACACTTACAGCAACACCTACACACATATCTGCGACAGCATATGCAACAACACCATCAACAAAGCATCTATAACTACACCAACAAAAGCAACATTTACAACAACGCTATCAATAATAACACCAACACCAACATCTACAACAACACCTTCAGCAACAACATCTACAACAACATCAACAACAACAACATCTACAACAACACCAACAACAGTATCTACAACAACACCTTCAACAACAACACCAACAACAAGAACACAATTTAACAAAGATTCAACAAAAACATTAAATAACACAATAACAACACCAACACCAACACTTACAGCAAAATCTACACACATATCGACAACAGCATCTGCAACAACAACATCAACAACAACATCTACAACAACACCAACAACAATATCTACAACAACACCATGAACAACAATAACAACACCAACACCAACAACATCATTAAGAACAGATTCAACAAAAACATTAAATGACACAATAATAAAACCAACACTTACAGCAACACCTACACATATCTACAACAACATCTACAACAACACCAACAACAACATTAACAACAACGCCATCAATAATAACAACACCTTCAACAACAAAATCTAAAACAAAACCACCAAATATATCTACAACAACACCATCAACAACAACATCTACAACAATACCAACAACAATATCTACAACAACACCATCAACTACAACATCAACAACATCTACAACAAGACCATCAACAACAACATCAACAACAACGCCATCAACAACAACATCTACAACAACACTAACAACAATATCTACAACAACACCATCAACAACAACTCCAACAACAACACAATTAAGCACAGATTAAACAAAACCATCAAATGACACAATAACAGCATTAACACCAACACTTACAGGAAGACCTACGCACATATCTACAACAGCATCTGCAACATCACCATCAACAATAACATCTACAACGACACCAACAACAACATTTACAACACCGCCATCAACAGCAACACCGATAACAACACCTAAAACAACACATTCAACAACAATATCTACAACAATACCAACAACAACATCGAAAACAACACCATCAACCATAACAAATACTTCAATACCAACACCAACATCTACAACAACACCGTCAACAACCACACCAACAACACTATCTACAACAACACCATCACCAACAAGTCTATAACAAGACCAACAACAACATCTTCAACAACATCTTCAACCACACCATCAACAACAACAGCTACAATAACAATACTAACAACAACGTCTAAAAAAACACACCAACAACAATGTCTACATCAACACCATCGACAACATCTACAACAACATCAACAATAACATCTACAAAAGTAACACAAATAACATCACTATTAATAACACCTAAAACAATAGCAACAACAACAAAACCTGCCATACCATCTACATCGACATCAACAGCAACAACACTAACAACAACAACAACGCCTACGACAAATTCAACAACAAGAAAGCCTACAATAACAGCAGCTAAAATAACATCAGAAACAATAAAACCTACAATAACATCTACAACGACATCAACAACAGCAAGACTTTTAACAACAACACAACCAATAACACAGACATCAACTAAACCAACAACCACATGCACAAAACTTATACAATTAACACCACTACCAACAACAACACCAACAACAGCAATACCAACAAATACACCACTAAAAACAACAACACTAAAACGACAACAACAATAACAACAATATCATCGTCAAAAACAACACAAACTAGATCAACAATTGTACCATCGACAACAACACAATTATTTGAACTGGATACAACAACAAAAACAGAACAGCAACAGCAGCAACAACAAAATTCAACAACAAAAGAAATGTTCAAAACAACACCAAGAAGTGAGTATGTTTACAGTTTAAGTGTACATGTATAATTTATATAACTATTGTTGAGATTATTTAGCCCATGTGTCTGATTATAACGAAATCCGCCAAGAATAGAATATAATATAAAAGAATAATTTTATTTTCAAATTATAGGTCATTTCTGGCAAATCACAATATAATATCAGAAGATGCGAACAATGCATATGAAGAAACACGAGCTTGATTTTGTTTATAGAAACACAATTGACATACTATATATAAGTAAACAAGGATTACAAGAGTAGACATTATAAACTTTCCACTACTTTCTACTTAATGTAAGGGAGATAACTCAATAATTATACAAGGCACACTTTGGTTGTGGATTGTTTCCCTTACATCACGTCATGTGCGGCGTTTTCTTTTCCACGAACGAGTAAATGATCACCGATGACACTAATGAGTGAAATGAAGTTTACAAAAGAAAAAGAATAGAAACGAACAATTGTGATAACTCTCCCCTAAAACTGAAAGGTTGTTTTAAAAACAGGTTTGAGATAAAAGATACGTTTTTGAAATAATGTATTTGTAAATGAATACATTGTCAATGGTAACTATTTGTTCTTAATTTCAATGTAAATATAGTAGAAAAGAAAGTATTGCCAACGTTCAATATCTCATCCGCATACCGTGTACCGTAAGATATGTGTTAAAGTTTGCTTTAAAGCCACGTGCCTGAATATCTGGTGAATGTCTCAGCATGAAATATATATATTAATACAAAAACAAGTCTGCTATAATAGGTGCACTGATCTTACCTTTAGGATACTAACAATTCGCGTATAGTGCCATGCCTCACGCCAGTATCATCCACTTCAGAACGTATGTGCTTCACAAACGTTTTGAGCTGTCCACATAGTGTAATGGTCTAAATTGTTGTAAGTTGTTTAAACGTGAATGAAAGAAGTTTGGAAGTCGTCGAAAATAAAACTTTAATAAATATTGCAGTCGCTGTTTTTTTGAGATTAATGAACAATGCTGCTGTCGTTGACACACTTTAGACACGGATTGACTCAATATTTAAAATGTCAATAGTTCGACAGTTTTAGACAGTTTCTAACAAAATGCTTCGCCCTAGAACGAGCGTATGAACAAAGTGTTTGATGATTTACCACCGATATCACCGTATACCTCGTTACCCGGTGGCGTTACATTTTACAAAAGAAAGTCTATATAAGATCATAAAGGAAAAAGTGAGGTTATTAGCGTGTGAGGGTGGAGGGTGGGGGCATCGTTTAAACAGGGCTAAACGGTATCTATAAATATCGGGATAGTGATGTCCAAAGATTGGAAGGATTAAAAGTTCTGACTGCGAGCATGTTGAGACATTTTATCGCCGCCACACACGAACACGGTCAAAATAAAACTAGTTTAGTCTCTGTTTGATTGTTCATTAACGGTAGTGAACATCACTTGCTACCGTTCAGTTCATGCCCTTTAGCCTACGAAGCCTAAAAGTAGTTTTTTTTGCTAGTAAAGGTATTTTAAAACCTACTGGAATTGAAATAACTTAAACGTATATAAGTATTATATATTGTTCATGCACCCTTTCTGGGTCCAGTGTTTTGAAAGGTTCTTTCGTTCGATGTATGCTTTTCTCTACCATATATATAATTATGTAGATAGACAGACATACAGACAGACAGACAGACAGACAAACAGACAGACAGACATATATATATAGATAGATAGATCCAGGATCTGTGCAATTCTTATTTTATTTTCAGCAGATAATGCAGTGACAATAGGACTGTTTTACTGGATAACATCATTCGTGGGACTAACATAATAAATGGATAAATATCAGCGTTCATGGTCGTTTTTACTGTTGCATGTAATGATAATAAATACTATCAATTAGAAATCGATAGTACACATCTAACATGAATGTTAATTAGCACACTGGATAACAGAAAACCACAACAATACACATCTAACATGAATGTTAATCATCACATTGGATAACAGAAAACGAAAATCACGACAGTACACATCTAACATGAATGTTAATCAGCACACTGGATAACAGAAAACGAAAATCACGACAGTACACATCTAACATGAATGTTAATCAGCACACTGGATAACAGAAAACCACGACAGTACACATCTAACATGAATGTTAATCAGCACACTGAATAACAGAAAACCACAACAATACACATCTAACATGAATGTTAATCAGAACACTGGATAACAGAAAACCACGACAGTACACATCTAAGATGAATGTTAATCAGCACACTGGATAACAGAAAACCACGACAGTACACAGCTAACAGGAATGTTAATCAGCACACTGGATAACAGAAAACCACGACAGTACACATCCAACATAAATTTTAATCAGCACACTAGATAACAGAAAACCACGACAGTACACATCTAACATGAATGTTAATCAGCACACTGGATAACAGAAAACCACGACAGTACACATATAACATGAATGTTAATCAGCACACTGGATAACAGAAAACCACGACAGTACACATCTAACATGAATGTTAATCAGCACACTGGATAACAGAAAACCACGACAGTACACATCTAATATGAATGTTAATCAGCACACTGGATAACAGAAAACCACGACAGTACACATCCAACATAAATTTTAATCAGCACACTGGATAACAGAAAACCACGACAGTACACATCTAACATGAATGTTAATCAGTACACTGGATAACAGAAAGCCACGACAGTACACATCTAACATGAATGTTAATCAGCACACTGGATAACAGAAAACCACGACAGTACACATCTAACATGAATGTTAATCAGCACACTGGATAACAGAAAACCACGACAGTACACATCTAACATGAATGTTAATCAGCACACTGGATAACAGAAAGCCACGACAGTACACATATAACATGAATGTTAATCAGCACACTGGATAACAGAAAACCACGACAGTACACATCTAACATGAATGTTAATCAGCACACTGGATAACAGAAAACCACGACAGTACACATATAACATGAATGTTAATCAGCACACTGGATAACAGAAAACGAAAATCACGACAGTACACATCTAACAGCAATGTTAATCAGCACACTGGATAACAGAAAACCACGACAGTACACATCTAACAGGAATGTTAATCAGCACACTGGATAACAGAAAACCACGACAGTACACATATACCATGAATGTTAATCAGCACACTGGATAACAGAAAACGAAAATCACGACAGTACACATCTAACAGCAATGTTAATCAGCACACTGGATAACAGAAAACGAAAATCACGACAGTACACATCTAACAGGAATGTTAATCAGCACACTGGATAACATGAAGCCACAACAGTACACATCTAGGATGAATGTTAAATAGCGCACTGGATAACAGAAAACCACGACAGAACACATCTAACATGAATGTTAATCAGCACACTGGAAAACAGAAAACCACGACAGTACACATCTAACAGGAATGTTATTAGCACACTGGATAACAGAAAGCCACGACAGTACATATCTAACAGGAATGTTAATCAGCACACTGGATAACAGAAAACCACGACAGTACACATCTAACATGAATGTTAATCAGCACACTGGATAACAGAAAACCACAACAATACACATCTAACATGAATGTTAATCAGCACACTGGATAACAGAAAACCACGACAGTACACATCTAAGATGAATGTTAATCAGCACACTGGATAACAGAAAACCACAACAATACACATCTAACATGAATGTTAATCAGCACACTGGATAACAGAAAACCACGACAGTACACATCTAACAGGAATGTTAATCAGCACACTGGATAACAGAAAACCACGACAGTACACATCTAACATGAATGTTAATCAGCACACAGGATAACAGAAAGCGACGACAGTACACATCTAACATGAATGTTAATTAGCACACTGGATAACAGAAAGCCACGACAGTACACATCTAACATGAATGTTAATCAGCACACTGGGTAACAGAAAGCCACGACAGTACACATCTAACATGAATGTTAATCAGCACACTGGATAACAGAAAGCCACGACAGTACACATATAACATGAATGTTAATCAGCACACTGGATAATAGAAAGCCACGACAGTACACATCTAACATGAATGTTAATCAGCACACTGGATAACAGAAGGCCACGACAGTACACATCTAGCATGAATGTTAATCAGCACACTGGATAACAGAAAGCCACGACAGTACACATCTAACATGAATGTTAATCAGCACACTGGATAACAGAAAGCCACGACAGTACACATCTAACATGAATGTTAATCAGCACACTGGATAACAGAAAACCACGACAGTACACATATAACATAAATGTTAATCAGCACACTGGATAACAGAAAGCCACGACAGTACACATATAACATGAATGTTAATCAGCACACTGGATAACAGAACTTCACGACAGTACACATCTAACAGGAATGTTAATCAGCACACTGGATAACAGAAAACCACGACAGTACACATCTAACACGAATGTTAATCAGCACACTGGATAACAGAATGCCACGACAGTACACATCTAACAGGAATGTTAATCAGCACACTGGATAATAGAAAACCACGACAGTACACATCTAACATGAATGTTAATCAGCACACTGGATAACAGAAAACCACGACAGTACACATCTAACATGAATGTTAATCAGCACACTGGATAACAGAAAGCCACGACAGTACACATCTAACAGGAATGTTAATCAGCACACTGGATAACAGAAAACGAAAATCACGACATTACACATCTAACATGAATGTGAATTAGCACACTGGATAACAGAAAGCCACGACAGTACACATCTAACATGAATGTTAATCAGCACACTGGATAACAGAAAACACCGACAGTACACATCTAACAGAAATGTTAATGAGCACACTGGATAACACAAAACGAAAATCACGACAGAACACATCTAACATGAATGTTAATCAGCACACTGGATAACAGAAAGACACGACAGTACACATCTAACATGAATGTTAATCAGCACACTGGATAACAGAAAGCCACGACAGTACACATCTAACAGGAATGTTTATCAGCACACTGGATAACAGAAAGCCACGACAGTACACATTTAACATGAATGTTAATCAGCACACTGGATAACAGAAAGCCATGACAGTACACATCTAACATGAATGTTAATCTGCACACTGGATAACAGAAAACCACGACAGTACACATCTAACAGGAATGTTAATCAGCACACTGGATAACAGAAAACGAAAATCACGACAGTACACATCTAACATGAATGTTAATCAGCACACTGGATAACAGAAAGCCACGACAGTACACATCTAACATGAATGTTAATCAGCCCACTGGATAACAGAAAACCACGACAAAACACATCTAACAGGAATGTTAATCAGCACACTGGATAACAGAAAGCCACGACAGTACACATCTAACAGGAATGTTTATCAGCACACTGGATAACAGAAAGCCACGACAGTACACATCTAACATGAATGTTAATTAGCACACTGGATAACAGAAAACCACAACAATACACATCTAACAGGAATGTTAATCAGCACACTGGATAACAGAAAACGAAAATCACGACAGTACACATCTAACATGAATGTTAATCAGCACACTGGATAACAGAAAGCCACGACAGTACACATCTAACATTAATGTTAATCAGCACACTGGATAACAGAAAACCACGACAGTACACATCTAACAGGAATGTTAATCAGCACACTGGATAACAGAAAACGAAAATCACGACAGTTCACATCTAACATGAATGTTAATCAGCACACTGGATAACAGAAAGCCACGACAGTACACATCTAACAGGAATGTTTATCAGCACACTGGATAACAGAAAGCCACGACAGTACACATCGAACATGAATGTTAATCAGCACACTGGATAACAGAAAACGAAAATCACGACAGTACACATCTAACATGAATGTTAATCATCACACTGGATAACAGAAAGCCACGACAGTACACATCTAACATGAATGTTAATCAGCAAACTAGATAACAGAAAACCACGACAGTACACATATAACAGGAATGTTAATCAGCACACTGGATAACAGAAAACGAAAACCACGACAGTACACATCTAACATGAATGTTAATCAGCACTCTTGATAACAGAAAACCACGACAGTACACATCTAACAGGAATGTTAATTAGCACACTGGATAACAGAAAACCACAACAATACACATCTAACATGAATGTTAATCAGCACACTGGATAACAGAAAACCACAACAATACACATCTAACATGAATGTTAATCAGCACACTGGATAACAGAAAACGAAAATCACGACAGTACACATCTAACATGAATGTTAATCAGCACACTAGATAACAGAATGCCACGACAGTACACATCTAACATGAATGTTAATCAGCACACTGGATAACAGAAAGCCACGACAGTACACATCTAACATCAATGTTAATTAGCACACTGGATAATAGAAAACCACGACAGTACACATCTAACAGGAATGTTAATCAGCACACTGGATAACAGAAAGCCACGACAGTACACATCTAACAGGAATGTTAATCAGCACACTGGATAACAGAAAACCACGACAGTACACATCTAACATGAATGTTAATCAGCACACTGGATAACAGAAAACCACGACAGTACACATCTAACATGAATGTTAATCAGCACACTGGATAACAGAAAACCACGACAGTACACATCTAACATCAATGTTAATTAGCACACTGGATAATAGAAAACCACGACAGTACACATCTAACAGGAATGTTAATCAGCACACTGGATAACAGAAAGCCACGACAGTACACATCTAACAGGAATGTTAATCAGCACACTAGATAACAGAAAACCACGACAGTACACATATAACAGGAATGTTAATTAGCACACTGGATTACAGAAAACCACGACAGTACACATATAACAGGAATGTTAATCAGCACATTGGATAATAGAAAACCACGACAGTACACATCTAACATGAATGTTAATCAGCACACTTGATAACAGAAAAGCACGACAGTACAAATCTAACAGGAATGTTAATCAGCACACCGGAAAACAGAAAACGAAAATCACGACAGTACACTTCTAACATGAATGTTATTTAGCACACTGGATAACAGAAAGCCTCGACAGTACACATCTAACATGAATGTTAATCAGCACACTGGATAACAGAAAACCACGACAGTACAAATCTAACAGGAATGTTAATTAGCACACTGGATAACAGAAAACGAAAATCACGACAGTACACTTCTAACATGAATGTTATTTAGCACACTGGATAACAGAAAGCCACGACAGTACACATCTAACATGAATGTTAATCAGCACACTGGATAATAGAAAACCACAACAGTACACATCTAACATGAATGTTTATCAGCACACTGGATAACAGAAAGCCACGACAGTACACATCTAACATGAATGTTAATCAGCACACTGGATAACAGAAAACCACGACAGTACACATCTAACAGGAATGTTAATCAGCACACTGGATAACAGAAAACGAAAATCACGACAGTACATATCTAACAGTAATGTTAATCAGCACACTGGATAACAGAAAACGAAAATCACGACAGTACACATCTAACATGAATGTTAATCAGCACACTGGATAACAGAAAGACACGACAGTACACATCTAACATGAATGTTAATCAGCACACTGGATAACAGAAAGCCACGACAGTACACGTCTAACAGGAATGTTTATCAGCACACTGGATAACAGAAAGCCACGACAGTACACATCTAACAGGAATGTTAATTAGCACACTGGATAACAGAAAACGAAAATCACGACAATAAACATCTAACATGAATGTTAATCGGCACACTGGATAACAGAAAACCACGACAGTACACATCTAACATGAATGTTAATCAGCACACTGGATAACAGAAAACCACGACAGTACACATATAACATGAATGTTAATCAGCACACTGGATAACAGAAAACCACGACAGTACACATCTAACATGAATGTTAATCAGCACACTGGATAACAGAAAACCACGACAGTACACATCTAACAGGAATGTTAATCAGCACACTGGATAACAGAAAACGAAAATCACGACAGTACACGTCTAACATGAATGTTAATTAGCATACTGGATAACAGAAAGCCACGACAGTACACATCTAACATGAATGTTAATCAGCACACTGGATAACAGAAAACCATGACAGTACACATCTAACAGGAATGTTAATCAGCACACTGGATAACATGAAACCACAACAGTACACATCTAACATGAATGTTAATCAGCACACTGGATAACAGAAAACGAAAATCACGACAGTACACATCTAACATGAATGTTAATCAGCACACTGGATAACAGAAAACACCGACAGTACACATCTAACAGAAATGTTAATGAGCACACTGGATAACAGAAAACGAAAATCACGACAGTACACATCTAACATGAATGTTAATCAGCACACTGGATAACAGAAAACCACGACAGTACACATATAACAGGAATGTTAATCAGCACACTGGATAACAGAAAACGAAAATCACGACAGTACACGTCTAACATGAATGTTAATTAGCATACTGGATAACAGAAAGCCACGACAGTACACATCTAACATGAATGTTAATCAGCACACTGGATAACAGAAAACCATGACAGTACACATCTAACAGGAATGTTAATCAGCACACTGGATAACATGAAACCACGACAGTACACATCTAACATGAATGTTAATCAGCACACTGGATAACAGAAAACGAAAATCACGACAGTACACATCTAACATGAATGTTAATCAGCACACTGGATAACAGAAAACACCGACAGTACACATCTTACAGAAATGTTAATGAGCACACTGGATAACAGAAAACGAAAATCACGACAGAACACATCTAACATGAATGTTAATCAGCACACTGGATAACAGAAAGACACGACAGTACACATCTAACATGAATGTTAATCAGCACACTGGATAACAGAAAGCCACGACAGTACACATCTAACAGGATTGTTTATCAGCACACTGGATAACAGAAAGCCACGATAGTACACATTTAACATGAATGTTAATCAGCAAAATGGATAACAGAAAGCCACGACAGTACACATCTAACATGAATGTTAATCTGCACACTGGATAACAGAAAACCACGACAGTACACATCTAACAGGAATGTTAATCAGCACACTGGATAACAGAAAGCCACGACAGTACACATCTAACAGGAATGTTAATCAGCACACTGGATAACAGAAAACGAAATCACGACAGTACACATCTAACATGAATGTTAATCAGCACACTGGATAACAGAAAGCCACGACAGTACACATCTAACATGAATGTTAATCAGCCCACTGGATAACAGAAAACCACGACAAAACACATCTAACAGGAATGTTAATCAGCACACTGGATAACAGAAAGCCACGACACTACACATCTAACAGGAATGTTTATCAGCACACTGGATAACAGAAAGCCACGACAGTACACATCTAACATGAATGTTAATTAGCACACTGGATAACAGAAAACCACAACAATACACATCTAACAGGAATGTTAATCAGCACACTGGATAACAGAAAACGAAAATCACGACAGTACACATCTAACATGAATGTTAATCAGCACACTGGATAACAGAAAGCCACGACAGTACACATCTAACATGAATGTTAATCAGCACACTGGATAACAGAAAACCACGACAGTACACATCTAACAGGAATGTTAATCAGCACACTGGATAACAGAAAACGAAAATTACGACAGTACACATCTAACATGAATGTTAATCAGCACACTGGATAACAAAAAGCCACGACAGTACACATCTAACAGGAATGTTTATCAGCACACTGGATAACAGAAAGCCACGACAGTACACATCTAACATGAATGTTAATCAGCACACTGGATAACAGAAAACGAAAATCACGACAGTACACATCTAACATGAATGTTAATCAGCACTCTGGATAACAGAAAGCCACGACAGTACACATCTAACAGGAATGTTAATCAGCACACTAGATAACAGAAAACCACGACAGTACACATCTAACATGAATGTTAATCAGCACACTGGATAACAGAAAACCACGACAGTACACATCTAACATGAATGTTAATCAGCACACTGGATAACAGAAAGCCACGACAGTACACATCTAACATGAATGTTAATCAGCACACTGGATAACAGAAAACGAAAATCACGACAGTACACATCTAACATGAATGTTAATCAGCACTCTGGATAACAGAAAACCACGACAGTACACATCTGACATGAATGTTAATCAGCACACTGGATAACAGAAAGCCACGACAGTACACATCTAACATGAATGTTAATCAGCACACTGGATAACAGAAAACCACGACAGTACACATCTAACATGAATGTTAATCAGCACACTGGATAACAGAAAGCCACGACAGTACACATCTAACAGGAATGTTAATCAGCACACTGGATAACAGAAAGCCACGACAGTACACATCTAACAGGAATGTTAATTAGCACATTGGATAATAGAAAACCACGACAGTACACATCTAACATTAATATTAATCAGCACACTGGATAACAGAAAACAACAACAATACACATCTAACATGAATGTTAATCAGCACACTGGATAACAGAAAACCACGACAGTACACATCTAACATGAATGTTAATCAGCACACTGGATAACAGAAAACAACAACAATACACATCTAACATGAATGTTAATCAGCACACTGGATAACAGAAAACCACGACAGTACACATCTAACATGAATGTTAATCAGCACACTGGATAACAGAAAGCCACGACAGTACACATCTAACATGAATGTTAATCAGCACAATGGATAACAGAAAACCACGACAAAACACATCTAACAGAAATGTTAATCAGCACACTGGATAACAGAAAGCCACGACAGTACACATCTAACAGGAATGTTTATCAGCACACTGGATAACAGAAAGCCACGACTGTACACATCTAACAGGAATGTTAATTAGCACACTGGATAACAGAAAACGAAAATCACGACAGTAAACATCTAACATGAATGTTAATCGGCACACTGGATAACAGAAAACCACGACAGTACACATCTAACATGAATGTTAATCAGCACACTGGATAACATGAAACCACGACAGTACACATCTAATAGGAATGTTAATCAGCACACTGGATAACAGAAAACGAAAATCACGACATTACACATCTAACATGATTGTTAATCAGCACACTGGATAACAGAAAGACACGACAGTACACATCTAACATGAATGTTAATCAGCACACTGGATAACAGAAAGCCACGACAGTACACATCTAGGATGAATGTTAATTAGCACACTGGATAATAGAAAACCACGACAGTACACATCTAACAGGAATGTTTATCAGCACACTGGATAACAGAAAGCCACGACAAAACACATCTAACAGGAATGTTAATCAGCACACTGGATAAGAGAAAGCCACGATAGTACACATCTAACAGGAATGTTTATCAGCACACTGGATAACAGAAAATCACGACAGTACACCTCTAACATGGATGTTAATCAGCACACTGGATAACAGAAAACCACGACAGTACACATCTAACATGAATGTTAATCAGCACACTGGATAACAGAAAACCACGACAAAACACATCTAACAGGAATGTTAATCAGCACACTGGATAACAGAAAGCCATGACAGTACACATCTAACAGGAATGTTTATCAGCACACTGGATAACAGAAAACGAAAACCACGACAGTACACATCTAACATGAATGTTAATCAGCACTCTGGATAACAGAAAACCACGACAGTACACATCTAACAGGAATGTTAATTAGCACACTGGATAACAGAAAACCACAACAATACACATCTAACATGAATGTTAATCAGCACACTGGATAACAGAAAACCACAACAATACACATCTAACATGAATGTTAATCAGCACACTGGATAACAGAAAACGAAAATCACGACAGTACACATCTAACATGAATGTTAATCAGCACACTAGATAACAGAATGCCACGACAGTACACATCTAACATGAATGTTAATCAGCACACTGGATAACAGAAAGCCACGACAGTACACATCTAACATCAATGTTAATTAGCACACTGGATAATAGAAAACCACGACAGTACACATCTAACAGGAATGTTAATCAGCACACTGGATAACAGAAAGCCACGACAGTACACATCTAACAGGAATGTTAATCAGCACACTGGATAACAGAAAACCACGACAGTACACATCTAACATGAATGTTAATCAGCACACTGGATAACAGAAAACCACGACAGTACACATCTAACATGAATGTTAATCAGCACACTGGATAACAGAAAACCACGACAGTACACATCTAACATCAATGTTAATTAGCACACTGGATAATAGAAAACCACGACAGTACACATCTAACAGGAATGTTAATCAGCACACTGGATAACAGAAAGCCACGACAGTACACATCTAACAGGAATGTTAATCAGCACACTAGATAACAGAAAACCACGACAGTACACATATAACAGGAATGTTAATTAGCACACTGGATTACAGAAAACCACGACAGTACACATATAACAGGAATGTTAATCAGCACATTGGATAATAGAAAACCACGACAGTACACATCTAACATGAATGTTAATCAGCACACTTGATAACAGAAAAGCACGACAGTACAAATCTAACAGGAATGTTAATCAGCACACCGGATAACAGAAAACGAAAATCACGACAGTAAACTTCTAACATGAATGTTATTTAGCACACTGGATAACAGAAAGCCTCGACAGTACACATCTAACATGAATGTTAATCAGCACACTTGATAACAGAAAACCACGACAGTACAAATCTAACAGGAATGTTAATCAGCACACTGGATAACAGAAAACGAAAATCACGACAGTACACGTCTAACATGAATGTTATTTAGCACACTGGATAACAGAAAGCCACGACAGTACACATCTAACATGAATGTTAATCAGCACACTGGATAATAGAAAACCACAACAGTACACATCTAACATGAATGTTTATCAGCACACTGGATAACAGAAAGCCACGACAGTACACATCTAACATGAATGTTAATCAGCACACTGGATAACAGAAAACCACGACAGTACACATCTAACATGAATGTTTATCAGCACACTGGATAACAGAAAGCCACGACAGTACACATCTAACATGAATGTTAATCAGCACACTGGATAACAGAAAACCACGACAGTACACATCTAACAGGAATGTTAATCAGCACACTGGATAACAGAAAACGAAAATCACGACAGTACACATCTAACAGTAATGTTAATCAGCACACTGGATAACAGAAAACGAAAATCACGACAGTACACATCTAACATGAATGTTAATCAGCACACTGGATAACAGAAAGACACGACAGTACACATCTAACATGAATGTTAATCAGCACACTGGATAACAGAAAGCCACGACAGTACACGTCTAACAGGAATGTTTATCAGCACACTAGATAACAGAAAGCCACGACAGTACACATCTAACAGGAATGTTAATTAGCACACTGGATAACAGAAAACGAAAATCACGACAATAAACATCTAACATGAATGTTAATCGGCACACTGGATAACAGAAAACCACGACAGTACACATCTAACATGAATGTTAATCAGCACACTGGATAACAGAAAACCACGACAGTACACATATAACATGAATGTTAATCAGCACACTGGATAACAGAAAACCACGACAGTACACATCTAACATGAATGTTAATCAGCACACTGGATAACAGAAAACCACGACAGTACACATCTAACAGGAATGTTAATCAGCACACTGGATAACAGAAAACGAAAATCACCACAGTACACGTCTAACATGAATGTTAATTAGCATACTGGATAACAGAAAGCCACGACAGTACACATCTAACATGAATGTTAATCAGCACACTGGATAACAGAAAACCATGACAGTACACATCTAACAGGAATGTTAATCAGCACACTGGATAACATGAAACCACAACAGTACACATCTAACATGAATGTTAATCAGCACACTGGATAACAGAAAACGAAAATCACGACAGTACACATCTAACATGAATGTTAATCAGCACACTGGATAACAGAAAACACCGACAGTACACATCTAACAGAAATGTTAATGAGCACACTGGATAATAGAAAACGAAAATCACGACAGTACACATCTAACATGAATGTTAATCAGCACACTGGATAACAGAAAACCACGACAGTACACATATAACAGGAATGTTAATCAGCACACTGGATAACAGAAAACGAAAATCACGACAGTACACGTCTAACATGAATGTTAATTAGCATACTGGATAACAGAAAGCCACGACAGTACACATCTAACATGAATGTTAATCAGCACACTGGATAACAGAAAACCATGACAGTACACATCTAACAGGAATGTTAATCAGCACACTGGATAACATGAAACCACGACAGTACACATCTAACATGAATGTTAATCAGCACACTGGATAACAGAAAACGAAAATCACGACAGTGCACATCTAACATGAATGTTAATCAGCACACTGGATAACAGAAAACACCGACAGTACACATCTAACAGAAATGTTAATGAGCACACTGGATAACAGAAAACGAAAATCACGACAGAACACATCTAACATGAATGTTAATCAGCACACTGGATAACAGAAAGACACGACAGTACACATCTAACATGAATGTTAATCAGCACACTGGATAACAGAAAGCCACGACAGTACACATCTAACAGGAATGTTTATCAGCACACTGGATAACAGAAAGCCACGATAGTACACATTTAACATGAATGTTAATCAGCACACTGGATAACAGAAAGCCACGACAGTACACGTCTCACACCACAATTAATTTTCCATAGGGTCCCATTGTAATGTTTTTGCTCGTGGCATAGAGATAAAAAAGATTTTGCAACATGTATTTATGCTTAAATTCTTCATTGATCCAATATCTGCATGCTATTAACTTTTAACGAATATTTACCAGATTGAACTTTTTTTAATTTCATGTTTGCGTGACACCTATCACAATTGAGACAAAAATACAACCCCGTGGAGATTAGACCCATGATGTGTAAAATGAGGCAGAATTAGCTAGAAATCTTATATCAACATGCATTTTTCTGGGATCTCTTCCTAAAATGCTGTAGATTTAGAACCTGGTAAAAATAAATCAGTGTATCCTGTAAAATGTAGAAAAGCGAACTTGTTTTTTTTTATCTACCTCCTTCATCTGTAGGGCAGGAGTATTCAAGGGAGATAATAGTGGTGTGAGTCCTTAAGGTCATTTTTTTTTCTAATGATCACCTCAATAATAATTGAACATGTATACAAATCAATTACACGCTGAAAAGTGCTAAAAGTTTGATTCCATGTTTATTGCTTTTCAAATTATTCAAGTTTTAGTGACCCAGGGTATTGGTCGAAATTCCGGCCGAGCACCTTTAATATTTTGAAAATCTACAGTAGTGATAAGGATTTTGCATTTTCCTGGTCATTTGTGCTCAGCTATGTCTGAAACTTTCAAATATACACGAAAAGGCATCTCTTCATCTGAATATAGCATAAAAATGATCTTTAAGAAATGATTATTGAGAAAAATGCTGAAAATAATAAACTCAAACTAAGGGTTACCCGTCAAAATTTTGATTTTCCAGGAAAAGTAACAGTCTCTCGCTTTAATTTTGACATTTTTTCAAAGTAGTCTGTCTTCATTGATATGTGTGTTTGTTTTACAAGCCAATAGCTGTAAAATAAAGCTAAAATTATGCTTATTCCTGTATTGGTTTTGAAAATATAGTTAATTTTTAGTTAAACATGGTATCAAGTAAAATTTCTGCTAATTCCTGCAATATGAAGATAACTTGAAGTAACTATACATACACAGACGGGATTTCTGAATAACCGTGTTAACTGTGTCCTAACATGTCTGAAACGTTCACAGATACACAAACAATGCTTAGAGGTGAAGGATGTAAGGTACCCGTTCTGCAGCTCTAAAGCGCAAGGGCTTAGAGATGAATGATGGAAATTCCAATTCTGAAGCTCTAAATTGCAAGGCATTAGAGATGAATGATGAAAGATACCTGTTCTGCAGCTCTAAAGCGCAATGCCTTAGCATTAAAGGATGAAAGATACTCGTTCTGCAGCTCTAAAGCGCAATACCATAGAGATGACGTATGAAAATGCCATTCTGCAGCTCTAAAGCGCAATGCCTTAAGAATAACGAATAAAGATACCCATTCTGCAGCTCTTTCTTAACGTCTCACACCACAATTAATTTTCCATAGGGTCCCATTGTAATGTTTTTGCTCGTGGCATAGAGATAAAAAAGATTTTGCAACATGTATTTATGCTTAAATTCTTCATTGATCCAATATCTGCATGCTATTAACTTTTAACGAATATTTACCAGATTGAACTTTTTTTAATTTCATGTTTGCGTGACACCTATCACAATTGAGACAAAAATACAACCCCGTGGAGATTAGACCCATGATGTGTAAAATGAGGCAGAATTAGCTAGAAATCTTATATCAACATGCATTTTTCTGGGATCTCTTCCTAAAATGCTGTAGATTTAGAACCTGGTAAAAATAAATCAGTGTATCCTGTAAAATGTAGAAAAGCGAACTTGTTTTTTTTTATCTACCTCCTTCATCTGTAGGGCAGGAGTATTCAAGGGAGATAATAGTGGTGTGAGTCCTTAAGGTCATTTTTTTTTCTAATGATCACCTCAATAATAATTGAACATGTATACAAATCAATTACACGCTGAAAAGTGCTAAAAGTTTGATTCCATGTTTATTGCTTTTCAAATTATTCAAGTTTTAGTGACCCAGGGTATTGGTCGAAATTCCGGCCGAGCACCTTTAATATTTTGAAAATCTACAGTAGTGATAAGGATTTTGCATTTTCCTGGTCATTTGTGCTCAGCTATGTCTGAAACTTTCAAATATACACGAAAAGGCATCTCTTCATCTGAATATAGCATAAAAATGATCTTTAAGAAATGATTATTGAGAAAAATGCTGAAAATAATAAACTCAAACTAAGGGTTACCCGTCAAAATTTTGATTTTCCAGGAAAAGTAACAGTCTCTCGCTTTAATTTTGACATTTTTTCAAAGTAGTCTGTCTTCATTGATATGTGTGTTTGTTTTACAAGCCAATAGCTGTAAAATAAAGCTAAAATTATGCTTATTCCTGTATTGGTTTTGAAAATATAGTTAATTTTTAGTTAAACATGGTATCAAGTAAAATTTCTGCTAATTCCTGCAATATGAAGATAACTTGAAGTAACTATACATACACAGACGGGATTTCTGAATAACCGTGTTAACTGTGTCCTAACATGTCTGAAACGTTCACAGATACACAAACAATGCTTAGAGGTGAAGGATGTAAGGTACCCGTTCTGCAGCTCTAAAGCGCAAGGGCTTAGAGATGAATGATGGAAATTCCAATTCTGAAGCTCTAAATTGCAAGGCATTAGAGATGAATGATGAAAGATACCTGTTCTGCAGCTCTAAAGCGCAATGCCTTAGCATTAAAGGATGAAAGATACTCGTTCTGCAGCTCTAAAGCGCAATACCATAGAGATGACGTATGAAAATGCCATTCTGCAGCTCTAAAGCGCAATGCCTTAAGAATAACGAATAAAGATACCCATTCTGCAGCTCTTTCTTAACGTCTCACACCACAATTAATTTTCCATAGGGTCCCATTGTAATGTTTTTGCTCGTGGCATAGAGATAAAAAAGATTTTGCAACATGTATTTATGCTTAAATTCTTCATTGATCCAATATCTGCATGCTATTAACTTTTAACGAATATTTACCAGATTGAACTTTTTTTAATTTCATGTTTGCGTGACACCTATCACAATTGAGACAAAAATACAACCCCGTGGAGATTAGACCCATGATGTGTAAAATGAGGCAGAATTAGCTAGAAATCTTATATCAACATGCATTTTTCTGGGATCTCTTCCTAAAATGCTGTAGATTTAGAACCTGGTAAAAATAAATCAGTGTATCCTGTAAAATGTAGAAAGGCGAACTTGTTTTTTTTTATCTACCTCCTTCATCTGTAGGGCAGGAGTATTCAAGGGAGATAATAGTGGTGTGAGTCCTACACATCTAACATGAATGTTAATCTGCACACTGGATAACAGAAAACCACGACAGTACACATCTAACAGGAATGTTAATCAGCACACTGGATAACAGAAAGCCACGACAGTACACATCTAACAGGAATGTTAATCAGCACACTGGATAACAGAAAACGAAAATCACGACAGTACACATCTAACATGAATGTTAATCAGCACACTGGATAACAGAAAGCCACGACAGTACACATCTAACATGAATGTTAATCAGCACACTGGATAACAGAAAACCACGACAGTACACATCTAACAGGAATGTTAATCAGCACACTGGATAACAGAAAACGAAAATTACGACAGTACACATCTAACATGAATGTTAATCAGCACACTGGATAACAAAAAGCCACGACAGTACACATCTAACAGGAATGTTTATCAGCACACTGGATAACAGAAAGCCACGACAGTACACATCTAACATGAATGTTAATCAGCACACTGGATAACAGAAAGCCACGACAGTACACATCTAACAGGAATGTTTATCAGCACACTGGATAACAGAAAGCCACGATAGTACACATTTAACATGAATGTTAATCAGCACACTGTATAACAGAAAGCCACGACAGTACACGTCTCACACCACAATTAATTTTCCATAGGGTCCCATTGTAATGTTTTTGCTCGTGGCATAGAGATAAAAAAGATTTTGCAACATGTATTTATGCTTAAATTCTTCATTGATCCAATATCTGCATGCTATTAACTTTTAACGAATATTTACCAGATTGAACTTTTTTTAATTTCATGTTTGCGTGACACCTATCACAATTGAGACAAAAATACAACCCCGTGGAGATTAGACCCATGATGTGTAAAATGAGGCAGAATTAGCTAGAAATCTTATATCAACATGCATTTTTCTGGGATCTCTTCCTAAAATGCTGTAGATTTAGAACCTGGTAAAAATAAATCAGTGTATCCTGTAAAATGTAGAAAAGCGAACTTGTTTTTTTTTATCTACCTCCTTCATCTGTAGGGCAGGAGTATTCAAGGGAGATAATAGTGGTGTGAGTCCTTAAGGTCATTTTTTTTTCTAATGATCACCTCAATAATAATTGAACATGTATACAAATCAATTACACGCTGAAAAGTGCTAAAAGTTTGATTCCATGTTTATTGCTTTTCAAATTATTCAAGTTTTAGTGACCCAGGGTATTGGTCGAAATTCCGGCCGAGCACCTTTAATATTTTGAAAATCTACAGTAGTGATAAGGATTTTGCATTTTCCTGGTCATTTGTGCTCAGCTATGTCTGAAACTTTCAAATATACACGAAAAGGCATCTCTTCATCTGAATATAGCATAAAAATGATCTTTAAGAAATGATTATTGAGAAAAATGCTGAAAATAATAAACTCAAACTAAGGGTTACCCGTCAAAATTTTGATTTTCCAGGAAAAGTAACAGTCTCTCGCTTTAATTTTGACATTTTTTCAAAGTAGTCTGTCTTCATTGATATGTGTGTTTGTTTTACAAGCCAATAGCTGTAAAATAAAGCTAAAATTATGCTTATTCCTGTATTGGTTTTGAAAATATAGTTAATTTTTAGTTAAACATGGTATCAAGTAAAATTTCTGCTAATTCCTGCAATATGAAGATAACTTGAAGTAACTATACATACACAGACGGGATTTCTGAATAACCGTGTTAACTGTGTCCTAACATGTCTGAAACGTTCACAGATACACAAACAATGCTTAGAGGTGAAGGATGTAAGGTACCCGTTCTGCAGCTCTAAAGCGCAAGGGCTTAGAGATGAATGATGGAAATTCCAATTCTGAAGCTCTAAATTGCAAGGCATTAGAGATGAATGATGAAAGATACCTGTTCTGCAGCTCTAAAGCGCAATGCCTTAGCATTAAAGGATGAAAGATACTCGTTCTGCAGCTCTAAAGCGCAATACCATAGAGATGACGTATGAAAATGCCATTCTGCAGCTCTAAAGCGCAATGCCTTAAGAATAACGAATAAAGATACCCATTCTGCAGCTCTTTCTTAACGTCTCACACCACAATTAATTTTCCATAGGGTCCCATTGTAATGTTTTTGCTCGTGGCATAGAGATAAAAAAGATTTTGCAACATGTATTTATGCTTAAATTCTTCATTGATCCAATATCTGCATGCTATTAACTTTTAACGAATATTTACCAGATTGAACTTTTTTTAATTTCATGTTTGCGTGACACCTATCACAATTGAGACAAAAATACAACCCCGTGGAGATTAGACCCATGATGTGTAAAATGAGGCAGAATTAGCTAGAAATCTTATATCAACATGCATTTTTCTGGGATCTCTTCCTAAAATGCTGTAGATTTAGAACCTGGTAAAAATAAATCAGTGTATCCTGTAAAATGTAGAAAGGCGAACTTGTTTTTTTTTATCTACCTCCTTCATCTGTAGGGCAGGAGTATTCAAGGGAGATAATAGTGGTGTGAGTCCTACACATCTAACATGAATGTTAATCTGCACACTGGATAACAGAAAACCACGACAGTACACATCTAACAGGAATGTTAATCAGCACACTGGATAACAGAAAGCCACGACAGTACACATCTAACAGGAATGTTAATCAGCACACTGGATAACAGAAAACGAAAATCACGACAGTACACATCTAACATGAATGTTAATCAGCACACTGGATAACAGAAAGCCACGACAGTACACATCTAACATGAATGTTAATCAGCACACTGGATAACAGAAAACCACGACAGTACACATCTAACAGGAATGTTAATCAGCACACTGGATAACAGAAAACGAAAATTACGACAGTACACATCTAACATGAATGTTAATCAGCACACTGGATAACAAAAAGCCACGACAGTACACATCTAACAGGAATGTTTATCAGCACACTGGATAACAGAAAGCCACGACAGTACACATCTAACATGAATGTTAATCAGCACACTGGATAACAGAAAACGAAAATCACGACAGTACACATCTAACATGAATGTTAATCAGCACTCTGGATAACAGAAAGCCACGACAGTACACATCTAACAGGAATGTTAATCAGCACACTAGATAACAGAAAACCACGACAGTACACATCTAACATGAATGTTAATCAGCACACTGGATAACAGAAAGCCACGACAGTACACATCTAACATGAATGTTAATCAGCACACTGGATAACAGAAAACGACAATCACGACAGTACACATATAACATGAATGTTAATCAGCACTCTGGATAACAGAAAACCACGACAGTACACATCTGACATGAATGTTAATCAGCACACTGGATAACAGAAAGCCACGACAGTACACATCTAACATGAATGTTAATCAGCACACTGGATAACAGAAAACCACGACAGTACACATCTAACATGAATGTTAATCAGCACACTGGATAACAGAAAGCCACGACAGTACACATCTAACAGGAATGTTAATCAGCACACTGGATAACAGAAAGCCACGACAGTACACATCTAACAGGAATGTTAATTAGCACACTGGATAACAGAAAACCACAACAATACACATCTAACATGAATGTTAATCAGCACACTGGATAACAGAAAACGAAAATCACGATAGTACACATCTAACATGAATTTTAATCAGCACACTGGATAACAGAAAACCACGACAGTACACATCTAACATGAATGTTAATCAGCACACTGGATAACAGAAAACGACGACAGTACACATCTAACATGAATGTTAATCAGCACACTGGATAACAGAAAACCACGACAGTACACATCTAACATGAATGTTAATCAGCACACTGGATAACAGAAAACCACGACAGTACACATCTAACATGAATGTTAATCAGCACACTGGATAATAGAAAACCACGACAGTACACATCTAACATTAATATTAATCAGCACACTGGATAACAGAAAACAACAACAATACACATCTAACATGAATGTTAATCAGAACACTGGATAACAGAAAACCACGACAGTACACATCTAACATGAATGTTAATCAGCACACTGGATAACAGAAAACAACAACAATACACATCTAACATGAATGTTAATCAGCACACTGGATAACAGAAAACCACGACAGTACACATCTAACATGAATGTTAATCAGCACACTGGATAACAGAAAGCCACGACAGTACACATCTAACATGAATGTTAATCAGCACAATGGATAACAGAAAACCACGACAGTACACATCTAACAGAAATGTTAATCAGCACACTGGATAACAGAAAGCCACGACAGTACACATCTAACAGGAATGTTTATCAGCACACTGGATAACAGAAAGCCACGACTGTACACATCTAACAGGAATGTTAATTAGCACACTGGATAACAGAAAACGAAAATCACGACAGTAAACATCTAACATGAATGTTAATCGGCACACTGGATAACAGAAAACCACGACAGTACACATCTAACATGAATGTTAATCAGCACACTGGATAACATGAAACCACGACAGTACACATCTAATAGGAATGTTAATCAGCACACTGGATAACAGAAAACGAAAATCACGACATTACACATCTAACATGATTGTTAATCAGCACACTGGATAACAGAAAGACACGACAGTACACATCTAACATGAATGTTAATCAGCACACTGGATAACAGAAAGCCACGACAGTACACATCTAGGATGAATGTTAATTAGCACACTGGATAATAGAAAACCACGACAGTACACATCTAACAGGAATGTTTATCAGCACACTGGATAACAGAAAGCCACGACAAAACACATCTAACAGGAATGTTAATCAGCACACTGGATAAGAGAAAGCCACGATAGTACACATCTAACAGGAATGTTTATCAGCACACTGGATAACAGAAAATCACGACAGTACACATCTAACATGGATGTTAATCAGCACACTGGATAACAGAAAACCACGACAGTACACATCTAACATGAATGTTAATCAGCACACTGGATAACAGAAAACCACGACAAAACACATCTAACAGGAATGTTAATCAGCACACTGGATAACAGAAAGCCATGACAGTACACATCTAACAGGAATGTTTATCAGCACACTGGATAACAGAAAACCACGACAGTACACATCTAACATGAATGTTAATCAGCACACTAGATAACAGAAAACCACGACAGTACACATATAACAGGAATGTTAATCAGCACACTGGATAACAGAAAACGAAAATCACGACAGTACACATCTAACATGAATGTTAATCAGCACACTGGATAACAGAAAGCCACGACAGTACACATCTAACAGGAATGTTAATTAGCACACTGGATAACAGAAAACCACAACAATACACATCTAACATGAATGTTAATCAGCACACTGGATAACAGAAAACGAAAATCACGATAGTACACATCTTACATGAATTTTAATCAGCACACTGGATAACAGAAAACCACGACAGTACACATCTAACATGAATTTTAATCAGCACACTGGATAATAGAAAACCACGACAGTACACATCTAACATGAATATTAATCAGCACACTGGATAACAGAAAACAACAACAATACACATCTAACATGAATGTTAATCAGCAGACTGGATAACAGAAAACCACGACAGTACACATCTAACAGGAATGTTAATCAGCACACTGGATAACAGAAAGCCACGACAGTACACATCTAACATGAATGTTAATCAGCACACTGGATAACAGAAAACGAAAATCACGATAGTACACATCTAACAGGAATGTTAATCAGCACACTGGATAACAGAAAACCACGACAGTACACATCTAACATGAATTTTAATCAGCACACTGGATAACAGAAAGCCACGACAGTACACATCTAACAGGAATGTTTATCAGCACACTGGATAACAGAAAGCCACGACTGTACACATCTAACAGGAATGTTAATTAGCACACTGGATAACAGAAAACGAAAATCACGACAGTAAACATCTAACATGAATGTTAATCGGCACACTGGATAACAGAAAACCACGACAGTACACATCTAACATGAATGTTAATCAGCACACTGGATAACATGAAACCACGACAGTACACATCTAATAGGAATGTTAATCAGCACACTGGATAACAGAAAACGAAAATCACGACATTACACATCTAACATGATTGTTAATCAGCACACTGGATAACAGAAAGACACGACAGTACACATCTAACATGAATGTTAATCAGCACACTGGATAACAGAAAGCCACGACAGTACACATCTAGGATGAATGTTAATTAGCACACTGGATAATAGAAAACCACGTCAGTACACATCTAACAGGAATGTTTATCAGCACACTGGATAACAGAAAGCCACGACAAAACACATCTAACAGGAATGTTAATCAGCACACTGGATAAGAGAAAGCCACGATAGTACACATCTAACAGGAATGTTTATCAGCACACTGGATAACAGAAAATCACGACAGTACACATCTAACATGGATGTTAATCAGCACACTGGATAACAGAAAACCACGACAGTACACATCTAACATGAATGTTAATCAGCACACTGGATAACAGAAAACCACGACAAAACACATCTAACAGGAATGTTAATCAGCACACTGGATAACAGAAAGCCATGACAGTACACATCTAACAGGAATGTTTATCAGCACACTGGATAACAGAAAACCACGACAGTACACATCTAACATGAATGTTAATCAGCACACTAGATAACAGAAAACCACGACAGTACACATATAACAGGAATGTTAATCAGCACACTGGATAACAGAAAACGAAAATCACGACAGTACACATCTAACATGAATGTTAATCAGCACACTGGATAACAGAAAGCCACGACAGTACACATCTAACAGGAATGTTAATTAGCACACTGGATAACAGAAAACCACAACAATACACATCTAACATGAATGTTAATCAGCACACTGGATAACAGAAAACGAAAATCACGATAGTACACATCTTACATGAATTTTAATCAGCACACTGGATAACAGAAAACCACGACAGTACACATCTAACATGAATTTTAATCAGCACACTGGATAATAGAAAACCACGACAGTACACATCTAACATGAATATTAATCAGCACACTGGATAACAGAAAACAACAACAATACACATCTAACATGAATGTTAATCAGCAGACTGGATAACAGAAAACCACGACAGTACACATCTAACAGGAATGTTAATCAGCACACTGGATAACAGAAAGCCACGACAGTACACATCTAACATGAATGTTAATCAGCACACTGGATAACAGAAAACGAAAATCACGATAGTACACATCTAACAGGAATGTTAATCAGCACACTGGATAACAGAAAACCACGACAGTACACATCTAACATGAATTTTAATCAGCACACTGGATAATAGAAAACCACGACAGTACACATATAACATGAATATTAATCAGCACACTGGATAACAGAAAACAACAACAATACACATCTAACATGAATGTTAATCAGCACACTGGATAACAGAAAACCACGACAGTACACATCTAACAGGAATGTTAATCAGCACACTGGATAACAGAAAGCCACGACAGTACACATCTAACATGAATGTTAATCAGCACACTGGATAACAGAAAACCACGACAGTACACATCTAACAGGCATGTTAATCAGCACATTCAGCACACTAGATAACAGAAAACGATATCTCTACCTACATTGCATTCTACATCTAGTTTTCTTATGGTAAGGTCGCGAGACAAAACTTAGCTATAGATTGATAGTTTCTGGATAGGCTTTGCCATATTACATAAGCTCTAATCTTTGAGCGTATTTATTGAGAAACGAATATTATGGAAGCGATTCTGGTAAGACTGTTTTAAGTGTTTTTATAGTATACATGTATGTGAAATGTTACATTTGCTGAATTGAGCCGTTTAGCTTATCTGATAGATTTTCACTTATTTTTACCGTTGTTGTTCTTATATGTTTCAGGCTCAAAATATGGTATAATTCGTATATTGCGAACCTGGACGAATGAATAAATAGTTTAAACATGGGAAGTTTTGTGTGTTAAATCTTGCACCCGAGACCCGGTTATAAACCACGACAGTACACATCTAACAGGAATGTTAATCAGCACACTGGATAACAGAAAGCCACCACAGTACACATCTAACAGGAATGTTTATCAGCACACTGGATAACAGAAAGCCACGACCTCACACATCTAACATGAATGTTAATTAGCACACTGGATAACAGAAAACCACAACAATACACATCTAACATGAATGTTAATAAGCACACTGGATGACAGAAAGTCACGACAGTACACATCTAACAGGAATGTTAATCAGCACACTGGATAACAGAAAACGAAAATCACGACAGTACACGTCTAACATGAATGTTAATCAGCACACTGGATGACAGAAAGTCACGACAGTACACATCTAACAGGAATGTTAATCAGCACACTGGATAACAGAAAACGAAAATCACGACAGTACACATCTAACATGAATGTTAATCAGCACACTGGATAACAGAAAACCACGACAATACACATCTAACATGAATGTTAATAAGCACACTGGATAACAGAAAACGAAAATCACGACAGTACACGTCTAACATGAATGTTAATCAGCACACTGGATAACAGAAAACGAAAATCACGACAGTACACATCTAACATGAATGTTAATTAGCACACTGGATAACAGAAAACCACAACAATACACATCTAACATGAATGTTAATAAGCACACTGGATAACAGAAAACGAAAATCACGACAGTACACGTCTAACATGAATGTTAATCAGCACACTGGATAACAGAAAACGAAAATCACGAGAGTACACATCTAACAGGAATGTTAATCAGCACACTGGATAACAGAAAGCCACGACAGTACACATCTAGGATGAATGTTAATTAGCACACTGGATAACAGAAAACCACGACAGTACACATCTAACATGAATGTTGATCAGCACACTGGATAACAGAAAGCCACGACAGTTCACATCTAACAGGAATGTTAATCAGCACACTGGATAACAGAACACCACGACAGTACACATCTAACAGGAATGTTAATCAGCACACTGGATAACAGAACTCCACGACAGTACACATATAACATGCATGTTAATCAGCACACTGGATAACAGAAAACCACGACAGTACACATCTAACAGGAATGTTAATCAGCACACTGGATAACAGAAAACCACGACAGTACACATCTAAAATGAATGTTAATCAGCACACTGGATAACAGAAAACGAAAATCACGAGAGTACACATCTAACAGGAATGTTAATCAGCACACTGGATAACAGAAAGCCACGACAGTACACATCTAGGATGAATGTTAATTAGCACACTGGATAACAGAAAACCACGACAGTACACATCTAACATGAATGTTAATCAGCACACTGGATAACAGAAAGCCACGACAGTACACATCTAACAGGAATGTTAATCAGCACACTGGATAACAGAAACCCACGACAGTACACATCTAACAGGAATGTTAATCAGCACACTGGATAACAGAACTCCACGACAGTACACATCTAACAGGAATGTTAATCAGCACACTGGATAACAGAAAATCACGACAGTACACATCTAACATGAATGTTAATCAGCACACTGGATAACAGAAAACCACGACAGTACACATATAACATGAATGTTAATCAGCACACTGGATAACAGAAAACGAAAATCACGAGAGTACACATCTAACAGGAATGTTAATCAGCACACTGGATAACAGAAAGCCACGACAGTACACATCTAGGATGAATGTTAATTAGCACACTGTATAACAGAAAACCACGACAGAACACATCTAACATGAATGTTAATCAGCACACTGGATAACAGAAAGCCACGACAGTACACATCTAACAGGAATGTTAATCAGCACACTGGATAACAGAAAACCACGACAGTACACATCTAACAGGAATGTTAATCAGCACACTGGATAACAGAACTCCACGACAGTACTAATCTAACAGGAATGTTAATAAGCACACTGGATAATAGAAAACCACGACAGTACACATCTAACATGAATGTTAATGAGCACACTGGATAACAGAAAACCACGACAGTACACATCTAACATGAATGTTAATCGGCACACTGGATAACAGAAAGCCACGACAGTACACATCTAACAGGAATGTTAATCAGCACACTGTATAACAGAAAACGAAAATCACGACAGTACACATCTAACATGAATGTTAATCAGCACACTAGATAACAGAAAGCCACGACAGTACACATCTAACATGAATGTTAATCAGCACACTGGATAACAGAAAACCACGACAGTACACATCTAACATGAATGTTAATCAGCACACTGGATAACAGAAAGCCACGACAGTACACATCTAACATGAATGTTAATCAGCACACTGGATAACAGAAACCCACGACAGTACACATCTAACAGGAATGTTAATCAGCACACTGGATAACAGAAAACGAAAATCACGACAGTACACATCTAACATGAATGTTAATCAGCACACTGGATAACAGAAAGCCACGACAGTACACATCTAACATGAATGTTAATCAGCACACTGGATAAAAGAAAGCCACGACAGTACACATCTAGGATGAATGTTAATTAGCACACTGGATAACAGAAAACCACGACAGTACACATCTAACATGAATGTTAATCAGCACACTGGATAACAGAATGCCACGACAGTACACATCTAACAGGAATGTTAATCAGCACACTGGATAACAGAAAACCACGACAGTACACATCTAACAGGAATGTTAATCAGCACACTGGATAACAGAACTTCACGACAGTACACATCTAACAGGAATGTTAATCAGCACACTGGATAACAGAAAACCACGACAGTACACATCTAACATGAATGTTAATCAGCACACTGGATAACAGAAAGCCACGACAGTACACATCTAACAGGAATGTTAATCAGCACACTGGATAACAGAAAACCACGACAGTACACATCTAACATGAATGTTAATCAGCACACTGGATAACAGAAAGCCACGACAGTACACATCTAAAAGGAATGTTAATCAGCACACTGGATAATAGAAAACCACGACAGTACACATCTAACATGAATGTTAATCAGCACACTTGATAACAGAAAACCACGACAGTACAAATCTAACAGGAATGTTAATCAGCACACTGGATAACAGAAAACGAAAATCACGACAGTACACATCTAACATGAATGTTAATCAGCACACTGGATAACAGAAAGCCACGACAGTACACATCTAACATGAATGTTAATCAGCTCACTGAATAACAGAAAACCACGACATTACACATCTAACAGGAATGTTAATCAGCACACTGGATAACAGAAAACAAAAATCACGACAGTACACATCTAACATGAATGTTAATCAGCACACTGGATAACGGAAAGCCACGACAGTACACATCTAACATGAATGTTAATCAGCACACTGGATAACAGAAACCACGACAAAACACATCTAACAGGAATGTTAATCAGCACACTGGATAACAGAAAGCCACGACAGTACACATCTAACAGGAATGTTTATCAGCACACTGGATAACAGAAAGCCACGACAGTACACATCTAACATGAATGTTAATTAGCACACTGGATAACAGAAAACCACAACAATACACATCTACCATGAATGTTAATCAGCACACTGGATAATAGAAAACGAAAATCACGACAGAATACATCTAACATGAATGTTAATCAGCACACTGGATAACAGAAAGCCATGACAGTACACATCTAACATGAATGTTAATCAGCACACTGGATAACAGAAAACCACGACAGTACACATCTAACAGGAATGTTAATCAGCACACTGGATAACAGAAAACGAAAATCACGACAGTACACATCTAACATGAATGTTAATCAGCACACTGGATAACAGAAAGACACGACAGTACACATCTAACATGAATGTTAATCAGCACACTGGATAACAGAAAGCCACGACAGTACAAATCTAACAGGAATGTTTATCAGCACACTGGATAACAGAAAGCCACGACAGTACACATCTAACATGAATGTTAATCAGCACACTGGATAACAGAAAACGAAAATCACGACAGTACACATCTAACATGAATGTTAATCAGCAGAATGGATAACAGATAGCCACGACAGTACACATCTAACAAGAATGTTAATCAGCACACTGGATAACAGAAAACCACGACAGTACACATCTAACATGAATGTTAATCAGCACACTGGATAACAGAAAGCCACGACAGTACACATCTAACAGGAATGTTAATTAGCACACTGGATAATAGAAAACCACGACAGTACACATCTAACATGAATGTTAATCAGCACACTGGATAACAGAAAACCACGACAGTACACATCTAACATGAATGTTAATCAGCACACTGGATAACAGAAAGCCACGACAGTACACATCTAACATGAATGTTAATCAGCACACTGGATAACAGAAAACCACGACAGTACACATCTAACATGAATGTTAATCAGCACACTGGATAACAGAAAACCACGACAGTACACATATAACATGAATGTTAATCAGCACACTGGATAACAGAAAACCACGACAGTACACATCTAACATGAATGTTAATCAGCACACTGGATAACAGAATGCCACGACAGTACACATCTAACATGAATGTTAATCAGCACACTGGATAACAGAAAGCCACGACAGTACACATCTAACATGAATGTCAATCAGCACTCTGGATAACAGAAAACCACGACAGTACACATCTAACATGAATGTTAATCAGCACACTGGATAACAGAAAGCCACGACAGTACACATCTAACATGAATGTTAATTAGCACACTGGATAACAGAAAACCACGACAGTACACATCTAACATGAATGTTAATCAGCACACTGGATAACAGAAAATGAAAATCACGACAGTACACATCGAACAAGAATGTTAATAAGCACACTGGATAACAGAAAACCACGACAGTACACATCTAATATGAATGTTAATCAGCACACTGGATAACAGAAAACAACGACAGTACACATCTAACATCAATGTTAATTAGCACACTGGATAATAGAAAACCACGACAGTACACATCTAACAGGAATGTTAATCAGCACACTGGATAACAGAAAGCCACGACAGTACACATCTAACAGGAATGTTTATCAGCACACTGGATAACAGAAAACCACGACAGTACACATCTAACATGAATGTTAATCAGCACACTTGATAACAGAAAACCACGACAGTACAAATCTAACAGGAATGTTAATCAGCACACTGGATAACAGAAAACGAAAATCACGACAGTACACGTCTAACATGAATGTTATTTAGCACACTGGATAACAGAAAGCCACGACAGTACACATCTAACATGAATGTTAATCAGCACACTGGATAATAGAAAACCACGACAGTACACATCTAACATGAATGTTAATCAGCACACTGGATAACAGAAAGCCACGACAGTACACATCTAACATGAATGTTAATCAGCACACTGGATAACAGAAAACCACGACAGTACACATCTAACATGAATGTTAATCAGCACACTGGATAACAGAAAACGAAAATCACGACAGTACACATCTAACATGAATGTTAATCAGCACACTGGATAACAGAAAGACACGACAGTACACATCTAACATGAATGTTAATCAGCACACTGGATAACAGAAAGCCACGACAGTACACATCTAACAGGAATGTTTATCAGCACACTGGATAACAGAAAGCCACGACAGTACACATCTGACAGGAATGTTAATTAGCACACTGGATAACAGAAAACGAAAATCACGACAGTAAACATCTAACATGAATGTTAATCAGCACACTGGATAACAGAAAACCACGACAGTACACATCTAACATGAATGTTAATCAGCACACTGGATAACAGAAAGCCACGACAGTACACATCTAACATGAATGTTAATCAGCACACTGGATAACAGAAAACCACGACAGTACACATCTAACATGAATGTTAATCAGCACACTGGATAACAGAAAACCACGACAGTACACATATAACATGAATGTTAATCAGCACACTGGATAACAGAAAACCACGACAGTACACATCTAACATGAATGTTAATCAGCACACTGGATAACAGAATGCCACGACAGTACACATCTAACATGAATGTTAATCAGCACACTGGATAACAGAAAGCCACGACAGTACACATCTAACATGAATGTCAATCAGCACTCTGGATAACAGAAAACCACGACAGTACACATCTAACATGAATGTTAATCAGCACACTGGATAACAGAAAGCCACGACAGTACACATCTAACATGAATGTTAATTAGCACACTGGATAACAGAAAACCACGACAGTACACATCTAACATGAATGTTAATCAGCACACTGGATAACAGAAAATGAAAATCACGACAGTACACATCGAACAAGAATGTTAATAAGCACACTGGATAACAGAAAACCACGACAGTACACATCTAATATGAATGTTAATCAGCACACTGGATAACAGAAAACAACGACAGTACACATCTAACATCAATGTTAATTAGCACACTGGATAATAGAAAACCACGACAGTACACATCTAACAGGAATGTTAATCAGCACACTGGATAACAGAAAGCCACGACAGTACACATCTAACAGGAATGTTTATCAGCACACTGGATAACAGAAAACCACGACAGTACACATCTAACATGAATGTTAATCAGCACACTTGATAACAGAAAACCACGACAGTACAAATCTAACAGGAATGTTAATCAGCACACTGGATAACAGAAAACGAAAATCACGACAGTACACGTCTAACATGAATGTTATTTAGCACACTGGATAACAGAAAGCCACGACAGTACACATCTAACATGAATGTTAATCAGCACACTGGATAATAGAAAACCACGACAGTACACATCTAACATGAATGTTAATCAGCACACTGGATAACAGAAAGCCACGACAGTACACATCTAACATGAATGTTAATCAGCACACTGGATAACAGAAAACCACGACAGTACACATCTAACATGAATGTTAATCAGCACACTGGATAACAGAAAACGAAAATCACGACAGTACACATCTAACATGAATGTTAATCAGCACACTGGATAACAGAAAGACACGACAGTACACATCTAACATGAATGTTAATCAGCACACTGGATAACAGAAAGCCACGACAGTACACATCTAACAGGAATGTTTATCAGCACACTGGATAACAGAAAGCCACGACAGTACACATCTGACAGGAATGTTAATTAGCACACTGGATAACAGAAAACGAAAATCACGACAGTAAACATCTAACATGAATGTTAATCGGCACACTGGATAACAGAAAGCCACGACAGTACACATCTAACATGAATGTTAATCAGCACACTGGATATCAGAAAACCACGACAGTACACATCTAACAGGAATATTTATCAGCACACTGGATAACAGAAAACCACGACAGTACACATCTAACAGGAATGTTAATCAGCACACTGGATAACAGAAAACGAAAATCACGACAGTACACATCTAACATGAATGTTAATCAGCACACTGGATAGCAGAAAGTCACGACAGTACACATCTAACATGAATGTTAATCAGCACACTGGATAACAGAAAGCCACGACAGTACACATCTAACAGGAATGTTTATCAGCACACTGGATAACAGAAAGCCACGACAGTACACATCTAACATGAATGTTAATCAGCACACTGGATAACAGAAAACGAAAATCACGACAGTACACATCTAACATGAATGTTAATCAGCACACTGGATAACAGAAAGCCACGACAGTACACATCTAACATGAATGTTAATCAGCACACTAGATAACAGAAAACCACGACAGTACACATATAACAGGAATGTTAATCAGCACACTGGATAACAGAAAACGAAAGTCACGACAGTACACATCTAACATGAATGTTAATCAGCACACTGGATAACAGAAAGCCACGACAGTACACATCTAACATGAATGTTAATCAGCACTCTGGATAACAGGAAACCACGACAGTACACATCTAACAGGAATGTTAATCAGCACACTGGATAACAGAAAGCCACGACAGTACACATCTAACAGGAATGTTAATTAGCACACTGGATAACAGAAAACCACAACAATACACATCTAACATGAATGTTAATCAGCACACTGGATAACAGAAAACGAAAATCACGATAGTACACATCTAACATGAATTTTAATCAGCACACTGGATAACAGAAAACCACGACAGTACACATCTAACATGAATGTTAATCAGCACACTGGATAACAGAAAACCACGACAGTACACATCTAACATGAATATTAATCAGCACACTGGATAACAGAAAACCACGACATTACACATCTAACATGAATATTAATCAGCACACTGGATAACAGAAAACAACAACAATACACATCTAACATGAATGTTAATCAGCACACTGAATAATAGAAAACCACGACAGTACACATCTAACATGAATGTTAATCAGCACACTGGATAACAGAAAGCCACGACAGTACACATATAACATGAATGTTAATCAGCACACTGGATAACAGAAAACCACGACAGTACACATCTAACAGAAATGTTAATCAGCACACTGGATAACAGAAAGCCACGACAGTACACATCTAACATGAATGTTAATCAGCACACTGGATAACAGAAAACCACGACAGTACACATCTAACATGAATGTTAATCAGCACACTGGATAACAGAAAACCACGACAGTACACATATAACATGAATGTTAATCAGCACACTGGATAACAGAAAACCACGACAGTACACATCTAACATGAATGTTAATCAGCACACTGGATAACAGAATGCCACGACAGTACACATCTAACATGAATGTTAATCAGCACACTGGATAACAGAAAGCCACGACAGTACACATCTAACATGAATGTCAATCAGCACTCTGGATAACAGAAAACCACGACAGTACACATCTAACATGAATGTTAATCAGCACACTGGATAACAGAAAGCCACGACAGTACACATCTAACATGAATGTTAATTAGCACACTGGATAACAGAAAACCACGACAGTACACATCTAACATGAATGTTAATCAGCACACTGGATAACAGAAAATGAAAATCACGACAGTACACATCGAACAAGAATGTTAATAAGCACACTGGATAACAGAAAACCACGACAGTACACATCTAATATGAATGTTAATCAGCACACTGGATAACAGAAAACAACGACAGTACACATCTAACATCAATGTTAATTAGCACACTGGATAATAGAAAACCACGACAGTACACATCTAACAGGAATGTTAATCAGCACACTGGATAACAGAAAGCCACGACAGTACACATCTAACAGGAATGTTTATCAGCACACTGGATAACAGAAAACCACGACAGTACACATCTAACATGAATGTTAATCAGCACACTTGATAACAGAAAACCACGACAGTACAAATCTAACAGGAATGTTAATCAGCACACTGGATAACAGAAAACGAAAATCACGACAGTACACGTCTAACATGAATATTATTTAGCACACTGGATAACAGAAAGCCACGACAGTACACATCTAACATGAATGTTAATCAGCACACTGGATAATAGAAAACCACGACAGTACACATCTAACATGAATGTTAATCAGCACACTGGATAACAGAAAGCCACGACAGTACACATCTAACATGAATGTTAATCAGCACACTGGATAACAGAAAACCACGACAGTACACATCTGACAGGAATGTTAATCAGCACACTGGATAACAGAAAACGAAAATCACGACAGTACACATCTAACATGAATGTTAATCAGCACACTGGATAACAGAAAGACACGACAGTACACATCTAACATGAATGTTAATCAGCACACTGGATAACAGAAAGCCACGACAGTACACATCTAACAGGAATGTTTATCAGCACACTGGATAACAGAAAGCCACGACAGTACACATCTGACAGGAATGTTAATTAGCACACTGGATAACAGAAAACGAAAATCACGACAGAAAACATCTAACATGAATGTTAATCGGCACACTGGATAACAGAAAGCCACGACAGTACACATCTAACATGAATGTTAATCAGCACACTGGATAACAGAAAACCACGACAGTACACATCTAACAGGAATATTTATCAGCACACTGGATAACAGAAAACCACGACAGTACACATCTAACAGGAATGTAAATCAGCACACTGGATAACAGAAAACGAAAATCACGACAGTACACATCTAACATGAATGTTAATCAGCACACTGGATAACAGAAAGCCACGACAGTACACATCTAACATGAATGTTAATCAGCACACTGGATAACAGAAAGCCACGACAGTACACATCTAACATGAATGTTAATCAGCACACTAGATAACAGAAAACCACGACAGTACACATATAACAGGAATGTTAATCAGCACACTGGATAACAGAAAACGAAAATCACGACAGTACACATCTAACATGAATGTTAATCAGCACACTGGATAACAGAAAGCCACGACAGTACACATCTAACATGAATGTTAATCAGCACTCTGGATAACAGGAAACCACGACAGTACACATCTAACAGGAATGTTAATCAGCACACTGGATAACAGAAAGCCACGACAGTACACATCTAACAGGAATGTTAATTAGCACACTGGATAACAGAAAACCACAACAATACACATCTAACATGAATGTTAATCAGCACACTGGATAACAGAAAACGAAAATCACGATAGTACACATCTAACATGAATTTTAATCAGCACACTGGATAACAGAAAACCACGACAGTACACATCTAACATGAATGTTAATCAGCACACTGGATAACAGAAAACCACGACAGTACACATCTAACATGAATATTAATCAGCACACTGTTTTACAGAACACCACAACAATACACATCTAACATGAATGTTAATCAGCACACTAGATAATAGAAAACCACGACATTACACATCTAACATGAATATTAATCAGCACACTGGATAACAGAAAACAACAACAATACACATTTAACATGAATGTTAATCAGCACACTGAATAATAGAAAACCACGACAGTACACATCTAACATGAATGTTAATCAGCACACTGGATAACAGAAAGCCACGACAGTACACATATAACATGAATGTTAATCAGCACACTGGATAATAGAAAACCACGACAGTACACATCTAACAGAAATGTTAATCAGCACACTGGATAACAGACAACGAAAATCACGACAGTACACATCTGACATGAATGTTAATCAGCACACTGGATAACAGAAAACGAAAATCACGACAGTACACATCTAACATGAATGTTAATCAGCACACTGGATAACAGAGAGACACGACAGTACACATCTAACATGAATGTTAATCAGCACACTGGATAACAGAAAGCCACGACAGTACAAATCTAACAGGAATGTTTATCAGCACACTGGATAACAGAAAGCCACTACAGTACACATCTAACATGAATGTTAATCAGCACACTGGATAACAGAAAACGAAAATCACGACAGTACACATCTAACATGAATGTTAATCAGCAGAATGGATAACAGATAGCCACGACAGTACACATCTAACAAGAATGTTAATCAGCACACTGGATAACAGAAAACCACGACAGTACACATCTAACATGAATGTTAATCAGCACACTGGATAACAGAAAGCCACGACAGTACACATATAACATGCATGTTAATCAGCACACTGGATAACAGAAAACCACGACAGTACACATCTAACAGGAATGTTAATCAGCACACTGGATAACAGAAAACGAAAATCACGACAGTACACGTCTAACATGAATGTTAATTAGCACACTGGATAACAGAAAGCCACGACAGTACACATCTAACATGAATGTTGATCAGCACACTGGATAACAGAAAACCACGACAGTACACATCTAACAGAAATGTTAATCAGCACACTGGATAACAGAAAACGAAAATCACGACAGAACACATCTAACATGAATGTTAATCAGCACACTGGATAACAGAAAGCCACGACAGTACACATCTAACATGAATGTTAATCAGCACACTGGATAACAGAAAACCACGACAGTACACATCTAACCTGAATGTTAATCTGCACACTGGATAACAGAAAACCACGACAGTACACATCTAACAGGAATTTTAATCAGCACACTGGATAACAGAAAACGAAAATCACGACAGTACACATCTAACATGAATGTTAATCAGCACACTGGATAACAGAAAGCCACGACAGTACACATCTAACATGAATGTTAATCAGCACACTGGATAACAGAAAACCACGACAAAACACATCTAACAGGAATGTTAATCAGCACACTGGATAACAGAAAGCCACGACAGTACACATCTAACAGGAATGTTTATCAGCACACTGGATAACAGAAAGCCACGACAGTACACATCTAACATGAATGTTAATTAGCACACTGGATAACAGAAAACCACAACAATACACATCTAACAGGAATGTTAATCAGCACACTGGATAACAGAAAACGAAAATCACGACAGTACACATCTAACATGAATGTTAATCAGCACACTGGATAACAGAAAGCCACGACAGTACACATATAACATGAATGTTAATCAGCACACTGGATAACAGAAAACCACGACAGTACACATCTAACAGGAATGTTAATCAGCACAATGGATAACAGAAAACGAAAATCACGACAGTACACATCTAACATGAATGTTAATCAGCACACTGGATAACAGAAAGCTACGACAGTACACATCTAACAGGAATGTTTATCAGCACACTGGATAACAGAAAGCCACGACAGTACACATCTAACATGAATGTTAATCAGCACACTGGATAACAGAAAGCCACGACAGTACACATCTAACAGGAATGTTAATCAGCACACTGGATAACAGAAAACCACGACAGTACACATCTAACAGGAATGTTAATCAGCACACTGGATAACAGAAAACGAAAATCACGACAGTACACATCTAACATGAATGTTAATCAGCACACTGGATAACAGAAAGCCACGACAGTACACATCTAACATGAATGTTAATCAGCACTCTGGATAACAGAAAGCCACGACAGTACACATCTAACATGAATGTTAATCAGCACACTGGATAACAGAAAGCCACGACAGTACACATCTAACATGAATGTTAATCAGCACACTGGATAACAGAAAGCCACGACAGTACACATCTAACAGGAATGTTAATCAGCACACTGGATAACAGAAAACGAAAATCACGACAGTACACATCTAACATGAATGTTAATCAGCACACTGGATAACAGAAAACGAAAATCACGACAGTACACATCTAACATGAATGTTAATCAGCACTCTGGATAAAAGAAAGCCACGACAGTACACATCTAACATGAATGTTAATCAGCACTCTGGATAACAGAAAACCACGACAGTACACATCTAACAGGAATGTTAATCAGCACACTGGATAACAGAAAGCCACGACAGTACACATCTAACATGAATGTTAATCAGCACTCTGGATAACAGAAAACCACGACAGTACACATCTAACAGGAATGTTAATCAGCACACTGGATAACAGAAAGCCACGACAGTACACATCTAACATGAATGTTAATCAGCACACTGGATAAAAGAAAGCCACGACAGTACACATCTAACATGAATGTTAATCAGCACTCTGGATAACAGAAAACCACGACAGTACACATCTAACAGGAATGTTAATCAGCACACTGGATAACAGAAAGCCACGACAGTACACATCTAACAGGAATGTTAATTAGCACACTGGATAACAGAAAACCACAACAATACACATCTAACATGAATGTTAATCAGCACACTGGATAACAGAAAACAAAAATCACGATAGTACACATCTTACATGAATTTTAATCATCACACTGGATAACAGAAAACCACGACAGTACACATCTAACATGAATGTTTATCAGCACACTGGATAACAGAAAACCACGACAGTACACATCTAACATGAATGTAAATCAGCACACTGTTTTACAGAACACCACAACAATACACATCTAACATGAATGTTAATCAGCACACTGGATAATAGAAAACCACGACAGTACACATCTAACATGAATATTAATCAGCACACTGGATAACAGAAAACAACAACAATACACATCTAACATGAATGTTAATCAGCACACTGGATAACAGAAAACCACGACAGTACACATCTAACATGAATGTTAATCAGCACACTGGATAACAGAAAACCACGACAGTACACATCTAACAGGAATGTTAATCAGCACATTCAGCACACTAGATAACAGAAAACGATATCTCTACCTACAGGGCATTCTACATCTAGCTTTCTTAGGGTAAGGTCGCGAGACCAAACTTAGCTATAGATTGATAGTTTCTAGATAGGCTTTGCCATATTACATAAGCTCTAATCTTTGAGCGTATTTATTGAGAAACGAATATTATGGAAGCGATTCTGGTAAGACTGTTTTAAGTGTTTTTATAGTATACATGTATGTGAAATTTTGCATTTGCTGAATTGAGCCGTTTAGCTTATCTGATAGATTTTCACTTATTTTTACCGTTGTTGTTCTTATATGTTTCAGGCTCAAAATATGGTTTGATTCGTATATTGCGAACCTGGACGAATGAATAAATAGTTTAAACATGGGAAGTTTTGTGTGTTAAATCTTGCACCCGAGACCCGGTTATAAACCACGACAGTACACATCTAACAGGAATGTTAATCAGCACACTGGATAACAGAAAGCCACTACAGTACACATCTAACAGGAATGTTTATCAGCACACTGGATAACAGAAAGCCACGACAGTACACATCTAACATGAATGTTAATTAGCACACTGGATAACAGAAAACCACAACAATACACATCTAACATGAATGTTAATAAGCACACTGGATAACAGACAAGGAAAATCACGACAGTACACGTCTAACATGAATGTTAATTAGCACACTGGATAACAGAAAGCCACGACAGTACACATCTAACATGAATGTTAATCAGCACTCTGGATAACAGAAAACCACGACAGTACATATCTTACAGGAATGTTAATCAGCACACTGGATAACCGAACGCCACGACAGTACACATCTAACAGGAATGTTAATCAGCACACTGGATAACAGAAAACCACGACAGTACACATCTAACATGAATGTTTATCAGCACACTGGATAACAGAAAACGAAAATCACGACAGTACACATCTAACATGAATGTTAATCAGCACACTGGATAACAGAAAACGAAAACCACGACAGTACACATCTAACATGAATGTTAATCAGCACACTGGGTAACAGAAAGCCACGACAGTACACATCTAACATGAATGTTAATCAGCACACTGGATAACAGAAAACCACGACAGTACACATCTAACAGAAATGTTAATCAGCACACTGGATAACAGAAAACAAAAATCACGACAGTACACATCTAACATGAATGTTAATCAGCACACTGGATAACAGAAAGCCACGACAGTACACATCTAACATGAATGTTAATCAGCACACTGGATAACAGAAAGTCACGACAGTACACATCTAACAGGAATGTTTATCAGCACACTGGATAACAGAAAGCCACGACAGTACACATCTAACATGAATGTTAATCAGCACACTGGATAACAGAAAACCACGCTTATACTTTCGATAAAATAATATAAATACGAGTGACACTTAGAAGTTAATCGTGGTTATATGCCTTAGATATCCAGCTAATGTTAGCAAACATGATTGCTTTTAAATATACTTTGGTTTGGTTCTACAGCCGCTTATTTATATACATGTTATTTATTGAACATTGATTTCAATCAATATTAACCCTTAACCCACTAAGAACGACTATATTAGCCTTTGCATCCATGTTTACCATGTCCGTCTGCTCATCAGTCATTTCTAGAAAACACACCCTTTGTCACATAAATGGAATGGTCTTAATTCAAAGAAAGAACAGTCCATTATATATATGTAGCGGGTTAAGGGTTAACAGAGGACTACAAGCATTGGACTTCGAATCATATTGATTCAAACGGACAAGACAGTCGTATTACGGAGTTATAAGATATACATGTTGTCTTGTATTTATTAAACGACAATAAGGCAGGAAACACATCTACATATTCAGAATGCATGTATAAAGCGGGATACAGGCTCCTTTTAGATGATATTTTAAAATATTCAAATGCAAGATAGCCATGTTATATGAATGTAAATATAGTATTAACATCGTGTTAGTTCGTTGTAACATTTGAATATATCATAGTTGTTAAATGGAACCGGGCACAGACTGTTTAAATTTAACCTGATGAGTAACATATGATATCACAAATTAATATGCATAATGAATTTCGGCGACTTCGTTAGATCCTTGGTCATAAGCACTTTAATAAAATCTTAACTAGTCTTGTTAAAATGTTTATCAAAAGCGATTATGACCTATCATTTTGCAACGCACTGCATGTTTAGTGGTTGACCCATTTACAGTTCGCCACTATATTTTCCTCTTTGATTGTGCGATGACCGGACCAATGGTGACGTCTACCTAAATCATCAAAGGACGGTAGCGTTTGATGTTTGCCTTAAATTGTGTCTTGTCGTACTCTTAACAGCTTGTTCTCTTGCTGCTCTGGATTCTGCAAAGTGACTGAGTACTTGCTTTGTGGCTTTCTAGGCTTTTGGTTTTATATTCATATATATATATATGTGTGTGCGTGAAATAACTTGCAGTTAATTATGTTTACACTTTTATCTAGACCGTGCTATACTTGAATAATAAATACTACTTGATAAAACTGTGTATTGATTCATATTCAGCTTATTTCAAACTCATGGTCATATACGTATTGACAAAGTCCCATATTTATTATGTATTTATAATTCAACGGTAGAACTGCTTAGACAAATGTGTAAACATATTCAGTGCTCACGAAATAGGATAGCCCCAAGCCCGGGGCCTGTCAATATATTTTTAGAAATATTTTCCGTTAGTACTGATATTATACTGAAAGTGTCAGGCAAAAATATTCAAGATTATTTGCGTTCTAATGTTTATCTTTTTCAAATGCAATCTCAATGGGATTACACACAAGGGGACATAATCCTTAAGCACATACATCCTTACGATATATAGTATAGAAGGATAGAGAGAAGAGACAGTTCTTCTCTCTATCCTTTTATAAGGTATATCGTAATGAATGCCTGTGCCTAGAAGGATAGAGAGTAAAAGTGTGTTACAGTATAAATATATAGTCAAGCCCTTTATTATGTACATACACTATAACACTATTTCTTCCTCACTCTGGGTGGAGGGGTTGGGTTATGTACTCTTTCCTGGTGTCAACAGTGGTATCGAATCCCTGGGTTATGCCCGCCAAATAGAGGCAGAATTAGTTTGAAACAAAGCTGACGTACAGATCTAATAACAAACAGATTGGACACTGTGAAATTTACCTGAATATTTCGCGGGACAGTGGGAAACGTTTATAAAACGTTGCCCAACTTTAAACACTTGTATCTTGAAGAGTTTTATAGATTCAAGTTTCATTGATGTTAAAATCCATCACAAGTTTAATTTACCTTCTAATGATAGCTTTTTATTTTATCTACCATTTAAAATAAAAAAGGCGTTCAACGGAAAAGTTTACTATGTCGAACCTTGATTTTTAAGAGAAAATCAAAAAATGATGTGATTTTTCTGTTTAAACAGTGCTTTATACAACTTCTTATATTTCAAATAAAAACCAATTATTATAATCCCATTTTGATACTTATTATGATTCTTTTGAATGAATTCTCATCAAAATCAATGAATAAATGCGTGAGGGGATAGAAGGAAAGGTTATGGTGCCACCTGATATGTTGGTGAGAAAAAGATAGCCATAGAAAACTTCCTGTTATAATTGTGTCATAATCACTGTGTCCATCCAGTGTATGCCATATTTGGTTTGTTGGAGGATTGTACGGTTTGTTAGAGCATTATGTACGGCTTGTTGGAGCAAATCAAGAGGATGAACTATGATGGCAGGTAAAATTTTCGCAAATAATTATATTTCCATTTGATTAAAACTATTTTTCTCCAACAGAAATGTTCTTGAATATTTATATTAAAAGTCAAACGTGGATATTACTGAACTCCGTTCTCCTTTAAGCAATAAATATGACTTCGATAATTCTCTGCAAATATTGTAATAATCCCATATTTAAGATTATCAACTTTATCTCTTATTTGGTTGAATTGGTTAACAATAGGCACAACTCGCCTATGTAAATCTAAAACATGATTGGTTAAAGTCTCTAAGTCTTCTGTTTTCTCAGGTTTTGTTGCTCCAAATATACTATTTATAAAAAATAAAAATAATTTTAAATAAATTCTAAAACACAACTCATAGGTAAGCCGTGATTATTTATCTTCTTGCCATGCTCATCTCTGACTTCTATTTTTAATTCAGTAATTGCACCACCCGAAAGACAGCGATATTCAGAATAAAAACGTGTATATACAATATCTCCAAACTGCTTATTTACCACAGGTATAACCCCTATAATAGTGCTTGGCGCACCATTTAAATAATTACTACTCGTATTAACTTGTTCCAGATGAACATATAGCTAAATCAATTGATTGTTTTCCAATAAGAGTACCGTTTAACCATTTCCTGTCCTTGAAACCCAGCATTTCTGAAAGACCGTTTGATAATCGTGTCTCTGTTGGTGTCTCTAAAGATGCTATACCATTCTGTGCATCTACGGTTAGGGTAATATTCAGTCCTTCACATATATCTGCCAACTGTTGAAAGTTATAGTGTCCATCTGGTATATGATACGTATGGTCTGGTGTTTTTCTCTTTATGACTTCATGATTAATAATATACCAACCGACAGTATATATAAAACTCTTTAATCCAACGCGTTTATCTCCATCTCTATTATCGATATACTGTTGTAAGTTAATAGAGTTGTCTATGTTTGAAATTGCATGAAACATTTTTTTTAATATAATTATATAAAAAATACAAATAAAAATGATTTCTAAAGAATTCAAATATAGCTCAGACGCTCATTACAATTCAAGTACTTTCAGCAAAAAAGTGATAGATATAATAAATCAAAACATAGTCATTACATCAAACGGTAAAGACTTTAAAGCATCATTCCCCAATGTCTTTGAAAAATACAAACTCCCATATGTCAAATCAGATGCTATAGTCCAACGCTGGGGAACAGATAGGATGTCATTTTGGCAGAACCAGTTGAAATTTGCTATTTGGTGTGCGACAACTGGATGTGGCATTGATTTCAACAATCATCTGAAAGCTGATGCCCTGGTTGGTTCGTTATTTCGATTTCATGTATATTACCAAGTTAGAATAATAATATTTGAGATGAGTGTAGCAATGCCGCAAGACTCAAATTGGAATGAGTTTTATAACACATATAACCGAAACGAATACGAGAGAATATGCAAGGAGTTCAATGTTGATATTTATGATGACTGGAGACAGAAACAAAGCTATAATAATGGTCTAGGAACAATTTATAATTATTGGACAAATATTGGTTATCATCCTTTGATAAATTCTATATACGACAACAAAACGATGAGTTTTACAGACTATAAAAGTGACACGCAATACCACATTGACTACATTGTACAAGGACCTGAGGCAGACAACAGCTGGTCTACTTTTATACTAGATAATTCTGTGGGATTTACAAGAGCAGGAGTAGAAAGAATCAATGACAGCATAAGAACATACTGCTGGGCACTCCTTGGCTCACAATCACAAACAAGAACAGATATACTTGGAACTGGAACGGCATTTGATGCTCAAAATCAATTTCTGGCAAATGTAGAGGACGCAATAAACAGCCCCATTGACTTGCCCAGTCAAATTTCAAGGTACGAAACCACCTTAAAATATGCAAGAAGTAAAGTAAATTTTGTCTATGGAAGTGGATTGTACATGTCTCCGAGTGATATGGAGTTGAGAATCGGAACAATACAAGACTACAATAATGAAATTGTAATAGCAACCAATGCGCAAGCATTAGTATTGAATAATGCTGTGAATGTAAAACCAGTACCACCAAAAAATGTTCAACCTTTTCAAGGCACCACAACAAAGAAATTTCTGCCGGTACATCCTGACTTTGATAAATCATTGATACATAAAACTGTGGTAAGCATCCAAACCCACCAGAGATGAAAAATATAGCGATTGAACACGAAGATAACAAAACATCTATAATTGTTGGTACTATAGTAATAGGTCTTGCTGCATTACTTATTTACGAGATTTACTAAACCACTCTTTGGCTGCCACATATAATAATCCGGACACAAACACAAGCAGTGCCCATAAATTGTTACCAAGCCAATTAATAACATTACCCGTTGCAGATAAAAGCCATGATACCATTTCACCAATAACTCCTGGAAGTGCTGCAGCAGCTTTCCCAGCTAAATTAGCGAGAAGTTTACTAAGATTACTTAGTTGTTTTTTATCCAGTCCTTGACACTTGATGGATCAGGTTTTGGAGAAGGAGTTGGCGCAGCACTTGATGTGGGAATAATAGCCTTAATTTTCACCCCAAGAATCATAACAAATGCAGTCAGGATACTAACAATAGTAATACCTTGCTCTTTAAACAAGGTTTTGATCCTCTCACCAAGAGTTGTATCCTCGTTTAACATTTTGTTTATTGTCTCTCTTATGCTGCTTACTTGGTTACGGAAAGCTTTTCTATTTTTCATTGATAGCATCCATTCTTGCTCCTCTCTCAAAATCAAGGTCTTTTGTGCGATCGCTAATTCTCTTTATCTGGAATTTATCATCGTCAGTCTTAGCTCGTTCTAACTTTTGTTTTTCTCTTGTTATGTCTTTATCAAGTTGTGTGAGTTTTGCCAAGTTATTGGTGAGTTCTTCCTTGACAGTTGTCATCGCTTTCACTATTCCATCCATTTCGCGCTTGTCTATATTTGTTTGTGTTTCAACATCAGGACGCTCATCCCAGTCATAAAGAGCAGTTTCCATTGACAGTGCTGTGTTATCAATGACATGTGAACAATCTTGTAATGGAATAGCATCCATATTATCTGGTAAATCGTTTCTTGTGCTCTCCAACGCTTGTCGAGCTCTCTGTGATCATTTTGTTTTACTGTTATACTCTGGCAAATTCAAAAATTGTCTAACCGTCATTGTTCCCCCAGAGCCAATAACCTTGTTATATTCCTTTACCAAAGAACCAAGGGAAAGGTATTCAAAAGAACCTTGCTTGGCAGTTATTCTTATTTCTTTATCACCAACAACCCAGTATAATGTTTTGCCATTTTCTGATACTTTAAACTGGTCATAATTCATTTTGTCGGGGGCTATCTTATGTCGTTTTCCTATTTCATCATAAAAGAATTTACAAGATTTGTCTTGTATATTTCAAGTGTGGCTTCTGTCAGCTCTCCCCTAAGTTCAGCAATATGGTCGCTTTGATTAAGAAGACTTCTTTGAACAGGCTCATCAGGCACCGTAGGTAAATCATCATCAAAATATTCATCATAATCATCTGGATCAAACTTAGGATTGTCAAACTCATATTCTCCTTCTTCAGCCATTGTTTATTTTAATTAATGTTAAAAAATATATTCAAAAAATAAAAACAATGTAAGCTTACGGAAACAAACTCAGCCCTTATATAAAACTTTTGCTGTCCAGGGCATCCGCACAAGAGTAGTAATAACTAATAATCCGTCAACAATAGACCAAAACCAGCAACTGCATGTGGGATTTCCCAATCTAAGTACTAATGATGTGATAGTTCCACGTACTGCTCGTCTTGCCTTTGAAATAGAACTTAAAAGCAGCAAAGACCCCAACGCTACTATATACCAGAATCTGGGTAGAGCAATTGTGAAGAAAACGACAATAAAAATAAGTGGCAATGAAGTCATGACAATACATGAATGAAATGAAAGTCTTTATTTACAGAGGGTAACCCAATTAGTATAAACTAATCTTCCTTGGGGCCCTCTAAAGCAATATTTACATACATACAAATACATAATTATATAGCACTATAACAATCAGCATAACAAATTCAAAGTTAGCATTATTCATAAACATGATCAACATGATAACAATGTTACACAACAACATAATACATACATATGGCGGCAGAGGTTTAACTTACAGACTTACATATGGCCATATTTACAATTTGAGCTTTATGACTGTTGATTCGAATTTATCCACTTAGTATAATTTACTGTGAAACTTTTAATACTTTCGCTCTGTCTTATTTCATTTGGAATGTTATTCCATACTTTTACCCCAGAGAAAGACATACTCCCTTTAAAAAGTTCTATATTTGGTTTGGGTATTAAAAAATCCGATTTATTTGAAGAACGTAAATGATTTGGACGCCTGACATTGTAATTGAACATATTTTGAATATATGACGGGACTGCATTTTGCGATACCCTGTACATACATTTGGCTTTATGAAGTGAAACCCTCTGTTCAATATTAAGAGAATTAATTATATTTAAAGCCTCGCTTAAAGTGGTATATTGTTCACCTAGAATGATACGACATGCTCTTCGTTGTAACATGACAGTGATATATATCAATTGTTATGTAGATTTATGGAAAGGCCCTACCGAACGATTAAATATGGCTTACCAAGGTATTGTTGGTAAAGCAAACATGCTAAAACATAGAGTTGGTGCGGGATATGCTTCCTCAGACCTCGAAGATGAAGCTGTAGCAGAGCTTATGGAAATAGATTTTGTATTCCACTGGACTTTGAAATGTTAGAAAGTCATATGCCATTTTATCAAGCGGGGCTTGCTGATAGGTTAGAATATGAATTAACGTTTGACAATTATAACAAAGTTATCAAACGCAGTGATGTTGATGCATCTTATGTAATAAAAAATACCTGCTTGGAATTTGATAAGGTTAGTGATGCTGAATTAGCCAGACAAATAAGACAGCAAACCAATGGTAAGATATTATTTATGTATGACCGTGTGTTGCGATATAAGAAAATCAATCATAAAGAATAAATCTGATACCCTTTGGGATATCAACATTAATGTACCATCACGGAGCGTGAAAGGTATTCTAATGCTGTTTGAAGACACAGACAGAACAGACACGGAATCCTATTACACAATGATATATAGGGTCCTATAGAAACCATAGCGTCCGAACGCAATGGCATCGTAGGTCCGCACTGTACTGCAAACAAGGAAATGAAACTACAATGACAGAGACAAAAAACAACAGAAAGGGTGGTGAGGACCGGGTTACCGACTTGGAACGGTCAGTAGGCAATAAGGCCTACTGGTTAGCTTGACTCGATTTTATATTCCCACAATCCTCGCTATTATCCTGTCTTCAGCACCCAAATAGACAAGACAGTGTAAACAAAACTACCTCCCATCAAAAGGAAATCTCTAACAATAAAGTCCACATCCAGGGAAACCAACTTAAGATATAAATACAAAATAATAAACATCTCAGGATGTATCCAGAATCGTACTGAACAACCATAGTAGTTGCAGCTAAAGAGAAAACCTATCTAGGGTACGACCAGAAAACCCGAGGGACGAAAGCCAAAGATTGAACATGTTCAAATATAACAATAGAGGGCGTACCAAATCAGATGTATAGTCAGGGCATGAGGGCATATCAACATTGGGATGAAATCAACAAATATTTTGCCTTAACATCAAAAAGAAACAAAGAGACAGACATAGTGGCGAAGGACTTATACTTTACTAATGTTTCTCTTGAGACCTATCTAACAAAAGCATATGCGTAGTGGCTTGACCTTAGAACATGCGATGACAATTTATTACACGGCAGTGGCAGAACAATAAAAATACGGCAGTGACGGCATAACGATACTAATAAATAAAAAAGCAGAAGCAGATCAACCTTTAACTATTTATATATATATAATACAAGATGCGAAAATCAATTTCGAAGATTGAAGATTCAAAGAAGTACGATACTAAATATCCTAAATATCCGCACAGTGCCATTATCTGTGGTCAGACAGGCTGCGGTAAAACAGAGTTTGTTCTTGACATACTCGAACAAGAGTATGTTGGAGTTTTTGAACATATAATTATTTTGTGTCCAACCATATAGTGGAACGAAGCTTATAAAAATAGACCCTGGATAGGTGATGTAAGACACCCGAAAGATAAAAAAATAACAATTGTCAATCCCGTCAGCAACGGCAAAGAAATGCTACAAGAACTGTTGCGTTTATTTTTCAAACAATATGCTGACAAGCCCACATTATACATCATTGATGATTGCTCCGCTAAAAAAGAATTAACAAAGAAAAAAGATATGTTATCGGAGTTGGCATTCTCTGGTCGTCATGCCAAACAATCAGTATTGGTCATTTCACAGAGATATAATTCTGTATTGAAAGATTTGAGAGAGCAAGCAAAATGGTTGTGTATGTTTTACACCATGGACAGAGATAGTTATGAAAATTGTTTGACAGAGAATGATTTATTCCGACACAGGAGGAGAGAACCAGAATAAGAAAAGCTTTAGCAAAAACTAAATATTAAAAGTTAATTTTGAGGGCTAATATATCTTACGTATTTTTTTTCTAACTGTTGGTAATACTAACAGCAAAGTAGCAATGTTAATAGCAATACTGACATGAAAATATAATGAATATGTCGGGGAATATAGTAATGCTTATAGCATTGCTCATAGCAAATTAGTAATGCTAATAGCAATGCTTGCAGCAAATTAATAATGTTAATAGAAAAAATAGCAATGTTAATAACAATGTTATTAACAATACTAACAATTACTAGTTGCTTGGTGAATATTGCAGCTGGTTGTTTTGTATTGTATATTTATTTCAAGATAAAAAATAAGTTTACTAATATAAAAATGAATGCGGAAGAACTATTACAAGATATCATACCAGAAGGTTTCACGGAAAGTTCCACAGATGAATCAAAGCAACAAGAAACAAAAAAAGAAAGATTATCAGCCATAGTGGCTGGCGGTGGTAGCCGTCAATATTTGGGTAAAGACATACAACTCACGAATATAGATAGCATGCCCCCGGATGAAATTAACAAACTTTACTGCAGATATGAAGCAAGGCTTGGAGCAAGCATGACCAAGACTTTAGGCAATTCTTTTATTACCTTGTATGTGATGGGAGTATCAAAATATTTCAATGTAACCAATCCACCAAAACTGACAGAAGATTAGGAGGAAGACCCATTTATTAATCATGCTTTAACAAGTGCTTGTGGTGAGTTGTATTACAGGTATGGGATGTGCTTAGCGCCATTTACAGCAATACTGACAACTGTTAGACATATTGATTTTAATAAAAATAAAAATACAGATAATATAAATGATGGAGAAACAAGAGAGTGAAGTTGCTATACAACCTTTTCATACACAAGTTGATACACAACCTGCTGTTACACAACTTGTTAAACAACAAAAAGGAAAAAATCCAAAACGAATAGATGGGAAGAAGGGAGCAGCGGCAAGGAAGGCAAAGCGTTTGCTTCAGGTAGAACAAGATGCAAAGCAAGACGCAAAGCATGTAAATCAAGATGAAATAACAAAAATAACAATAGGTGAAGAGGAACCAGAGAAAATCAAAATAAATGTATACAAAAATTATATTCCACCGTGTGTGGTTTTATTAGGCATTGCTGGGTTGGGTTTGTATATCTATAACAGGAAATCGGTTGCTGCGCATGTTGCTACACAACCTGTTGCTACGCATGTTGCTACACAACCTGTTGCTGCGACGCCACCAAAAGACCCGTTTGATTATTAATAATTTATTTTAAAAAATAATCATATAAAAAAAATGGCAACAAGTATTGACGGAAAACAAATTGTAAATATGATGTATCACGCTGGAGTGGAAACACTTCTAACTAGATATTCTGAGATTGAGATCTGAGATTGGCAGAAAACTACTAAGAAAACCAGCACCTAAAGTAGATTTTAATATGGGAGATTTTGGGATGCTGTCCGTGGATATAATGTTAGCAATGGCTACGAGGGATATGTTGATTAAGCAAGGTATTATTCCTGTGGATATTATTACGTAATTTAAAAAAAATATATAAAAAAAATGGCGAGCGCAGTAGCAATGATGATATGTGACGCATTAACAAACGCACTGGCGTTTAGCATGTTCAAATTATTTCTTTTCAAAAATGGGAAGTCATTCAGATGAGGAAAGACAAAGGCATGACAAAGCCGTAGAACAATTGGAAGCAGCACAAGCGGCGTGGAATAAAAAAAGAACATAGAGATTAGATTTTATTAATGAGCAACTGCAGAAGAAGCATCATGCAGAGCAGACTTTTGATGATGTGAACCAGGCTATGAAGCAGTATTATTATATAACTGGTAAACAGTTGCTTTTGGAACCAGAGCTTAAGTTGAGTGATTTCTATACACCATCTCCGAATCAACAGAATAGAGAAATTATGTTTATTGTGGTGGGCATGGCTGCAACTGGATTTGTGGCGTATAAATTGATTTCATAAAAAAAATTAAGAAACTATAATTACTTTGGAATGACAAAGTCATATGCATGATACTTATTTTTGTTGTTGTTTATACATGGTTTCAATCCAAGTGGTCGAATATAATATTGTGGTTTAGCATTTGTCTTTTCTATTTTATCTTTGAAATGACCAGGCGCCCATACTTCACCGTTGTCTAATAATGTCAATACCATGGATGGACCATATCCAGTAACCAGTATTTTCGTATCTGTAATAGTGTATATTTTATTCTTTTCCAAGTCTGTCCATTTCTGTGTGCTATATTGATTTTGCTCTTCGAGCAGTTAATCAAATCGTGTAGTTGTGATTTCCATTTTTTTTCTTTATAGTTATATAAATTTTAGAATATATACAGTCGGCATCTGAAATATCCAAAGTTATTACAAGTTGACCCAGGCAGAGAATTCATGGGTGCAGTATCGCAGTTGATGGCGAAACATAATGTAAATATCAGACGAGGCAGAACAGAGATACACAGAGACCAAGCTATAGTGGAAAGATTTAACAGAACATTAGATGACAGATTGTTTGGCTATCAGTATGCTAAGGAAATAAATTCGCAAAAACGCAACAGAGAGTGGGTAAAGAGATGACCAGAAGTTGTCAAAGCAATAAATGTGGAGACAAAAAAGACCCCTCCTGTTGGAACAAAAACATTAAAAGAAGATCCTATTTGTATGAATGCCAGTGTGAGATATTTATATCAACCCGTGGAACAGGAAGGTGGAAGACGCAGAGCAACTGATCCAATGTGGAGTGTAGATATTCACAAATTTAAAAGTTATATGGTGACGCAAGGTATAAGAGTATATTATTTGAAAGGAGCACCACAGAGAGAATTTGTCAAAGAAGAACTACTTATTGTTCCTGCTGATACCCAAACGCGTATGTCGTGATATCTTTTAGTGTTTATAAGTTTTTATAAAAACCATGTGCATCAGTTTTAATCCCGCATTGCCGAATGTATCTTTTAGAGTAAAATGGTGACAGTGTTACTTTGTTTACTGATATACCATATATCTCATGCTTTATTGAGCGTATCATATTCATTTCATGGGTGTATTTTTTCTTGTCAAACAATGCATCCTTGTAGTTCTCAAAGTTGATATGTTTTTTGATTACATATTTTTTAAAGCCTTTGCTTTCTTAATAATCTGCTCATCCGCTCTCAAAATAGAATATAGTTTGGGTCTTAATCCAACATACTCAACTATAGGAACACCAGCACATTCATCTTTCGTTTTACCTATTACGTTTTTATTTGTATCATCGTGCAGTGGATGGTATTGCGGATAATCACTCAAGTCATACTCATCTTTCATTTCAGCCATGTCTTTATACACATCTTTTGTTTTGATGTCTACCAGCAAGCTGTCAGAGTCTGTGTATAATAAAGTACAGTCATCTCCGTACCTTTTCTTTAGGGTATTATAGTACCAATCATACATCAAGTGCTTTGATAAATCTAATACTGACATCCCAACATAGATTGGTTTGTTTAATGATAATTTTGTTTTGTTTACATGTATTGCTGACAATTCATCTGAGAACTTTATACGTCTGTTAAAGTTGGGTTTAGCTATTATTCTTCTTATTTTTCATTTTCGGAGCCGTCAGCTCTGACTAGTTTTATATCAGCCCTCTTGCGTAGATTTTCCATTGCCTTGCCAAACACAGAGTTGTTCGCAAAACTCTTTTTCAAATGTTGAATTAGCTTTTTTCCTAAGTTCTGTGTTTAGATTTATGTATGATGCCATCCATGGTTTTTCATTAAATTCTAATACTCTGTGTATTTTCTTCAGTTTCATGCCCAAAGATAAATACAGTTGCAGATTTTTGTGATGTAACACATATTTTTCTTTGGCCATGAGATTGGGAACTAGTTGTTCTATATTTATCATGCTATTATTTTCCAACAGATCTGTCATGGAGTTCTTTAGGATATTCCAAATCAACTTCGAGTATTTGTCCTTTGACAAGTTGGGGGTGGGGGGGGGGGGGGGGGGGGGTTAAATCCCGTTTTACCTTTTGTTAACCACTTAAAGCCAGAATATGGAAGTGGCTGACTCATTGCCCATCCGTAAAGATTATTTTCATCCAGATCCATTATGTAGTTGTTTTCCTCGTTAGGGTTATAATCAGCTACATGTGGATTGTTTGCTTTTGCATATCGTTTTGATACCATACTTATTCCTCCGCGCATACCCTTTTCTATGAATAAGTGCATGTCAATGTCTGTAAAAAGTTCTAAATCTATTTCGATTTTTTAAGACAGGCATCCTCATACATGGCTCATACATGTTTTTCTAAATGTTTGGAATGCATCTGCTAACAGAATTACATCAATTTTTAGACAGAGATCATGATAGTCTCCAAGAGTTTTACAGTTAAACTCTTTCCATATTTTTTGAGCATATTCGTAATCTTCGGGACTTATACTTTCATCGGTTAGTTTGCTGTAAAAACATTCTATAGGTGGTAATTGTGTTTCCTTAAATCTTTCCACACTGTCCATATATTCGTATGGATAAACATCTTTTCGCAGAAGTAAATTTGTTTGTTCCCCAAACTGATTTTTAGTAATTTTGAAATCAGATTTGTCTATTACATCAACCAATTTTTCCAGGGACGAAGCCATAAATTGAAAGCTATCCAAAATCTGAGTTGTCCGACGCTAAATGATATATATTTGTCAGCGTTGTTTGGGTAGCATGTGATATTACTTGACATTGTATGTATTTATTTGCATAATGAGATGACTATTATATCTTTTGAGATTATGAAATACAACAGGGATGATTGTTTTATCTGGTTTTATTTTTAGTTTTAGGTTGCAGTTTTTATGTGCTGCACCTCTGTATTCACCTGTAAAATGACTGAATGTGGTTTGATTATACTCTCAAAATCAGTATATATTGCATAAGGCACAGGCATCTGATTTTGATGGTTTTTGAATTTTATGTGATTTTTACCTTCTTGTGGCATTTCTATTCTGCAAGCATTTTTGTTGATACCATAACAGTCTTCTTTGTGTTTGGTGAGTAGCCCTTTCTCAGAAAAGCCCCAAAGGCAACGATCGCAGAAGTAAGTTTGACCTTTATGTTTGTTTTGGTCATAGAGTTGTCTATTCAGATTTTTAATCCAGCAATAGTGATATTTTGTTGTTAATTTTTGCTCACTAGGATAATCATTAGGGTTATAGTTGTAATCTATAATTCCTTCTTCATTCTCATCTTCATTCTCTGAATCATCTTTTTCAACCTCAACGTCTTCAGATATTAAAAGCAGATTAATTCGCTCAATATTTTTTTGCTGTTCTGATGTTTTATATGGAAAAATGATTATCTTTTTATTTTTTCCTTTCATGACATATCATAAACGCTGATAGCAAGGTTGTTTTGTTTCTCTACTTTGGGAATTTGAGAAATTGGAGTGGGAAAGTCAATACCATCCATATTCAACTTACCCATGTGTTTCTTATAACTAGATATCCTATTTGGATTATTTTTATCAGGCCACAAAGCAGACACCAATGCCACTTCCAAGCACTTATTATCTTCATTCTTAACATACATTATTGTCAGCTAATGCTTTAGGTAGAGGAATATATGAAGAACCTTTTAATGGTTCATACTTTGCAATATTCAAATAAAACTTAACACAGTGATTAATCTCCATCCTGATGCTGTGTTTGTAAATCTTACAAGGCTCTCTTGTATATATGCAGATGATTCATCGTAAAACTCATTTATTTTTCATAGTTTAAGATTGCATTTTGTTCGCTGTGTAATACTGCTTTAGTGTATGTTTTGGTAGCACCATCGTCTTTAAATAGATTTACAGTGAGACCTAATTGAAACTTTAATCCATTCGTATCTGTCAGCTCTTTGCTGATTTGTTTGGTGATAATGGATTTCTTATCACGAAATAGTTTTTGAGGGTCTTTGTATCCCTCGACAGATGTCTCGTATGCTTTGAAATGACCACATATTGGTTTGTCAACCAGTTTAATTCTAAAATATTTTCTTTAGATTTTCCATCTTTAAAAACTGGTTTCAGTTCATTCATAATTTTTTTTGTAATTTAGCATATTTCTGCTTTTGTTCATTTATAACATTTTCTTGTAATTTAGCATATTTCTGCTTTTCTTTGTTACGTTGTTTTTTAGCACGTCGTCTCTTGCGTAAATTTTCTAATGTTTGAGAATTAACCTCTTTTGGAGTTTCCTTTGGGAGCTCGAGGACATCTAGCCCCTTTCTAAGCTGATCAATATTAATTAATCCATCCCGGTGTAATTGTAAAATGTAGTGAACGTCTTCAGTACTCATTTTTGTAATATATATTAAACAAGAAAACGAAAACGGAAAACACTAAGAAAATTGAAAACATTTGCCAATTTCTCAAAGTTGGATGTCACGAGCCTTGTAAAAATAAAACAACAAAAAATTCAAACTATTGTAGTTTACATAAATATAGAGTAAAGCAAAGTAAAGTTTTACCGTGTCTAAAATGTGGAAAAGGTACAAGTGCAAAATATCTAATATGTGTTGGTTGTGGTGCTCATATAGTTAGATTAAAACATAGATACTGGGAAGTAGTAACGCCATATAATGTTGAATGTATTAGGCTGAGACATATAGAAATTTGATGCGGAAGAATCAATGTATATGATTCTCTCCTAAAAATCCTTGAAAATCATATTTTGTTAATTTCGTGTTTATTCGTTGATTTGGGTGTAAATTTAATAACAAATCAACTTTTATTAAAATATCTCAGAATATAACTCTAACCCAGCTTATTTCAGCACCTTGTGGTAAGCGTTTTTATATATATGTAATTCTGGGGTGTTCTGCTGTAATTTAGAAGCGAAACAGAGTGAAGCCGAAAAATTACAGCAGAACCCCCATAATACATATATATCATTAAGTAATCGCTTACTAAATGGCACGCGCTTGTTTTGGCGCGAACATGTTAAGAGCGTGGTTTCGTAGAAGCGCGGGGAAAAAGTAGGGCAAACACTAAGTCAGTTAGAGGCTAAGAAGTTAAATTTTAACATTTAAGTAACCTCGGTCAGTCGCTGCGCTCCTTCCCTTAGGGTTTCTTAATTGTTAACATTTCACTTCATAGCCTCTAACTTTTACGTAATATATGCATAAGATAGCTAAACCTAAGCTACTTTGATTAATGTTAGACTAAAACTGTTTTCTGTGATATTTAGGATATATTAGTGGTTTGTTGAAATAGTGTATAATTATTTGTTTTTATATGGCATATATTCAAGAATACATCAATCAAAAACATGCACGCATACAACGTTCCTCAATAAAACGGAACATGTGTGTCGCCTGTCAGCCTTTTGTCAGTATAACGTTTTGTCAGTATAACGTTTTGTCAGTATAACGTTTTGTCAGTATAACAATGTTTTTTGGACCCAGATAAATGAAATTTGCAAACTGGTCTGACTAAGTTTTCGTGAAGAAAAAATGAGTATTTATCCCATATAATGACCTCCCGTGTGACCTTGACCTTTATATCTTATTATGGTTATGTTGATGTTATCATGATGAGTATATATTGAAAGTTTGATGAAGAAATATCAAGACATGATAAAGTTATTGCGTTAACTATATTTGATGCACATAAAGTGTTTGCTACTTTTATACCTACTTTTACTGTTTAGACTAGTAACCCTGGCTCCAAAAGTACCCAATTATGTCAATTGTTATTTTCAAATTTTTTTTGTAGAAATCAAAATCCTAACAATAATCTAAACTATTGTGACATATTGAACCTCATCATGATACAATAACTTCATTAATAGCATAGTTAAATTGAATGTGCTCAATATAAACGGAAGTGTTCAAATTGTGTTCAATGTCAGATAACATTTAGCTTAAGGATGTTGGGTGGGTAAGTTTTGACATCTTCAAGTCTAAACATTTTATTTTTTAAATCATAGTTTTATTTGACAACATAATTGTTTAATTTTTTCTATTCTAGTAGATATGGATATAATGTAGGATTTAAGATGGTAACATACCAAATGTTAAGCAAATTATTTTTTTTCATATTTTTTCCGTCATTTGTGATAAAAAAAAATTGTCAACAAAATAGGGGGTATGGGTAGCTCTGAGTAGAATTTATCCTTTTGCTATAGAATGAATCAGATTTTTGTTTTTCAGTAGTGGAATACATATATAAAAGTAAATACTGAGCTAATTTTATTTTCGATCTCCATGTCAATATTGTGTGTACAGTATTTTACATTGAAAATGTCAAAATAACTCCAAGATGGGTGTAATTTAAAGAATTTTTAATAAAAAATCATTAGAAGCCTGGAGACCTATATATTATTTTACTTGTTTTGAAAGAAATGTCATAGGACCTTGACATATACAAGTTTTAAAAAAAGTTGATCATTAGAACATAATTTTTTATCTTGAATTAATTTTTCGGTAAAAACAAAAGTGGGTGGGGTACGGTCCATATATGTTTGCTTTTTAAAGTAAAAAGACGAATGAGAATTACAATTGTTTTTGTATTATTTGAAAGATATGTATATATGTAATCGAAAATTAATTGTTTTTTTTCAATAAACTTAATGTTATGAAAACAATTGTGAAAATGTTCAATGACTATATTTTTCCTCTTTTTAGTGAAATTTTAAAGTTAGAAATATGTGCCTTCTTCAATGACGTCTAGTGGGAAAATAAGTGTGGTGACCTAGCCTTTTTTTGATAATTTTGAATCTAAATTATACCAAAAAAGCTTTAAATATGAATTTTAAAAAAATCTTAGCACTACGTCCTTTCCCAGTCAACCTCCTTAAACAGTACTGGTATGCTAAACAATATATATTTGTCTATTAATCTTTGGTAATTATTCTACATGTAAGATTAATATTGTGATTTGTTTTCAGTTTGGTATTATTATTTTTTATTTTTGAATGAATCAGAAATACTGCAACACTTAATTAGAAGGCATGTAATTACCCCACACACTTAGGTTCACATAGAAACGTATATAGGCATATATACCATTTCGGGTTAAATTAAAACTACTAGTTTGAAAAATGATCACTGATAGCACTTATAACATAAAGCACATATATATATATATATATATATATATCGTCACAACAAGCTATAATTGATAACAGGTTTAAATGAACATGTTCACAAGATTCTGTTTCCAGTGTATATATATACATGCATATCAGGTAGCAATATATTCATCGAAAATACACAAATACAGACATAGTCAAAATTTCATATTATTATACCATTATTTTGACGTATTCACATACCTGTAAATATCACACTCATATAAACTGGCTTTTAAAAGATACATGCAATAAACATTTGCCTATCTGTCTATTAATAAAATGTAACCGATCATTCGTAATTTTGATGAAGCACATATATCTCTGTACATAACACAACCATTATTACAAGCAACACGTAAAAAGAGAGGTAATGTCTCTCCATTTTATTTGATAGAATACAAAACTCGTTTACTAGTACAACAGTGGGCAATTAGTGGCTTTCAAGTAAACATATATGTATCAGTATAAATGCTGTGCAACACCAACACAAGTTCTAATCCAAGTCCTTGTTATTCACCTCTTCGTCTAATGTTGGCGAGTTAGAACAACTGTCTCCGCGACATGCACCACATCCTGGTGAACAATCTAACCCATGTTCGCGGCATGTACAGCGTTTGGAGTCACAATTGTGTTGCAATTACATCTGATGATCTTCAGTAATTTCTCTGGTGCAGGTGGTAGATCGGTCTTGATAGGCAATAGTTTGTTATTGACGAATTCACAGCCCCATTCCTGTGCTACGAGTGTATCATTCCCAAGCCATATTCTTGTCTGCAGATATACCCTTAAACAGTGGTATAAGGCCGCGGCACAAGTTGGAGGCAATGTGTGAACTTGAACACATACGTTACTAGTCATAACTTTGTTGGAGAACTTTCTGAAATGCAACACATCTAATCCCTCGTATAGAATTCCGCCATATAACAGGACAATGGCTTCTTCGCCACTTTTCATAATCTCAGTTCTTTGGGTAATGGTGCTGAATGTAATGGTCAACTGTCGAAAATATGGTTCTTTCGTGAAAAGGCGAAGACCAGCGGCTTTACCTATTCCGTACATGTGGGAAGTAGTGTCACAACCGGTAAGAGCATGTATATATGGCAATGCCTGACAGAGCTCTTGTCCTAAGAGGCGTTTTGTATCCTGAATGTGCCACAACTTTGGGACGTAATGTGCGGACCGTTTTATATCGGATCAGAAGAACAGGTCTTTGCATGGTGGCAAAGCAAAACTAAAAGATCGGTGTCTTCGCCTATAACAATCGTTTCTTGATTGGGGCTTTCTGACACAGCCGTTTCTACAATCATCATATCAGCATCATCACGGGCGTGGATAACGACTACCCCTCTCTCGATCAGGTGTTGTCCAAGCATGTCAATAAACTTTTTTTTATTTTCTTTGTTGTTAATAATACATCTTTCTTAGATCTGAATGGCGTGTCGGGTGTAAATTTCACAACTGTACCAACGACGCCCTTTCCTCGTCGAATATGGGTTATGTCCTTAATGCTAGGACCAGATAAATATCCATCAAATACAACAGTTGCTCCAGTATACCTCTTTTGGATGCATTCGTAGTACTGGTTACAAATCTGTAGAAATGTAAAGTTCTTTTGCCAGGGGATTTGTTGAAGTAGTGATCCTCCATCTAAGACATACTTTACATCAGGTGGAACTTCTTGGGTACTACATTCTTCTAATCCCCATATTGCATCGGCTAGTCCTGCCTTCTGTGCTGGTCTTGGAAGACCTGATTTATCAAATAAAGCTGATGGTGTGCTACACAATTCGTATTGAAATATCTCTGATATTTCTGGTACGTTACGGTTTGCTGCTGTCGTCAATCTTTGGAATAATAACTGAGGGTCCACTTGAATAACTTCGTCGTTTATCTTAATTGCTGACTTTGTGTTTAATGTGACAACTTGCTTTGACCTTTTGAAGCTCTAAGCTGTTACTGATTTACCAACCATGTCCTCTAATATATCTGTCCCAATTTCACTGGCTTGATCAACATTCACACACGATTCAGCTGTAACACCGGTATCAATATTCCGGAGACAATTGTCATCAACATCAAACGGATTTCTCTCTTTAAGAAATGACAGGAAGCCATGTGTATCTTTTGTATCTCTACACTGTCGTGCTTTACCAATTTCTTTATGTTGTTCACTGGAATTGAACTCGGTTTTGGTTACTGCTTGCATTGAACTGTTCATCTCTGCACAGACAGGCATTGATACAATCCACTGTGCTCTTTGGATATCGGACGTGCCACGACCTCTCGTAAGTCCACCTGTGGTTTTAATACTGCGCATCAAAACCTGTTCAATAACAAGATCAGTGGATAAACCCGCCCAGAAAAGATCAGTTCTTCTGACTACATGGTTTCCTGTCTGGAAAGCATTATACACATCTGGATGGTTCTTCTCTAAGTCTAACATGCTCTGTAGATATATATACGCCGATTTTATATATAAATTGTGTCCGGAAGCGGCAAAGTATGTGAGCATACTTTTAACGGCAGACACATGTTGTTCCCCGTCACCTGATCGTTCGTAAGGAATTGTTGAAGAATTGAGATCATATCCATATACTGAAACCATAAAGATGCAGTTTTGCTATTTTTCAACCTTAGTTTTGCATTTGATATGCAGTGTTCTACTTCAGTTAAAATAGTATCATTGCTCACCTCTTCTAGTGATATATCGTGTGACTCTAGCGTATCAAACAAATCACCAACAGCATCAATAACGTTTTTACCGTGTGGTGTCAGCGACGAAACGTTGATGTTAGTCTCTATGCGACCACTACCAACATCTATAGTTTAATCAACAGTTTGATCTTCTGAATCTAAATGTTCGCCGTTTGCGTCGTTTTCATCAGACATAGACTCGACAGGCAGTTTTACATCAAATGCGCTTGAAACCAATAAGGTATGTAGAGCAGTGTCTATCAGAAAATGTCCCCTTACCGCCCTGGCTACCGCCTTGCCTGACACCATATGAAGTACAGCATTAGGAGCGTAAACGACCTCTAAAATCTCTTGTAGTCCAGTTCCCATCATTACATGACCCATACTGCCAAGAAAACTCATCTGAGTATGGAAGCCACCAAGACGTAATACAGTATTTCGCAAAGGACTGTTTTCTGTCTGGTTATTTATTACAGTTGTAGATTTGAGAAACAGTGGTTGGTCAAATGTAATAACAGGTGTAAATCCATATCTCTCCGCCTGCTTGCAAACAAACCAGAGGGTAGAATTGATGCACGTAAGGTCACTCGGATTTAAGTCGATCATCGGCATAAACGTTACGCAATACTGAGCAGGGTACACACCATTTCGGTTTAGCTGCATCAAACCAGACCAAGCAGGTTTTGACGGCCTTACAGTCCATACTACCTTAGACAACAGGTCAATCCTGTAATAAGGATCTTTGCTTGTAGTTGTATCCAATTCAACAAACGAATTGTTTGATATTTCTTCGTCGCTCAGTCTGAAATATCTGATATCAATTTTACCGAGTTCAGCAATATCACTGGCCTTGATGTCCAATCTTGGAGTAACTAGGTTTACCTTTGAGCCAGGGGTTGTACATGCTATTATTACCATGCTATGGAAAGTATTATAGCCGTCCAAGGTTCGACTGTTGTGGTCGACGTTGTCAGCAACAAACTGAGCAAAACGTCCTGGAAAGTAGTCTGGAATACCGGGTTTTCTTGCCGCAGCAGCATTCATTTCAAATTTTTGGACTTCCTTATAAGAGACACTAAACCCAAGCGTATTCAACGTGTCTACTAAAAATCTGGAGCCAAAGTGGTGATGCATTTGTACACCAAGACCGAGCTGCATCGGGGCAATAACATATTTTGGTCTACATGCTTGAATAACAGATTGACCATCGAAGCAATTTTAACATTAACATCTTTGTGTTTAAATATCGTTTGAAGAAACAAATGCAAACTCTCTGGCAGATAGCTAATGTTCTTATCAATACAGCCAACCTCCTGCGGAGAAGGGTAGAACATTCTGGATGTATCCATAGACTGTATATCATTATAAATAAATTTTGCAGCAGTAGAAATGATCTCTTTTTTCTCTTCTTCTGGGGATTTTGCATTCATGGATTTGTGAAAGCTATGTATAATAGAGGAAGCAGTGACTTTCAGGCTGACAATGTCACTTTTCCCATCCAATTCACTGATAACAATATTAGAACCAAAATGATCCAATAACTTATTTTTCATATGTTTACATGTATATGCTCTATCACCATAATGCTCCTTCATTTTGTTAACAAGATCACTAACAGAGACAATTTGACCACAAGCATTTTCAACCAAAAGATACAACATTTTTAAATGCTTTTATCTGATCTGACGCAACAGGTCTACCAGGGCTTTTTGTTGCATTTTCTGCGTGTTTTAATTCAGTAGAACGATAAGATTTAGGGATATTTTTTCCAGTTCTAAAGTTAACGTTACACTGCTGATGATAAACAGCATCAGCTGCTGGCAAGTCAATTATATGTTCAAGTTGACTACGTACAAATATTGCCCAATCGTCATCCCTTTCCTGGCACTTGGTTATTGTGGTTTTCTGGAAATCTAGAGTTCTAACAGGATAAACATCGTAACCTCTTTTTAGTTGCATAACTTTGGCACCAGTTGCACAAACCAAAATTTTGTTTTAAAGTCAAACGATTGTAATGAACGTAACTGTTTTGTTTGATTACCTAACTCTGGTTTTGGTACATATCTCTGGTAAATATAATCACGGCGTCAATCTTTATGAACCGGCTGACCAGGTTCAGCCTTAATACAGTCACCCCTATTAGTACTGGTCATATTTATAATTTCACACCCTTTGTCTCGTATAAATGACACATGCTGTCCGTTTCCAATGTCTTTATTACATATTACACATACAGTCTCTATTTCACAAATCACCTCCAGGAACAACCACATGTAAACGAAGAAGAATAACATTAAATTATACTGTGTTCCGCTAGGGCCATCGTACCATCGCGTATCGACCTTTACAAGTCGATGCGCGATGGTACGATGGTACGATGGCGATGGCACGATGGTACGATGGCGATGGTACGACGACTCGATGGTACGATGGCGATGGTACGATGGCGATGATACGATGGTCCATCGCGTCATCGCCATCGTACCATCGCACCATCGCCATCATACCATCGTACCATCGCGCATCGACTTTAAACGCGATGGTACGATGGTACGATGGAACAATGGCCCATCGTACCATCGCGCATAGACCTTTTACAAGTCGATGCGCGAAGGTACGATGGTACGATGGCGATGGTACGATGGTACGATGGCGATGACGCGATGGACCATCGTACCATCGCCATCGTACCATCGTGTCATTGCCATCGTACCATCGCACCATCGCAGTCGATGTGCGATGTTGCATCGCTCCCTACTCCATCGTACCATCGCTCCATCGCCTTCCGTTTAGACATGCGCACATCAAAGCAAAACAAAAAATTACCGTACATCATCGACAATACTTTTCTTAAATCTTTCCCTTCATTTAGGCAAGCAAAACATGAATTTCTCGATAAGAAACATTTCAAAAAAGTTCTGTCGAATCTTTGCATCTATGATGTCCTCCATTTTTGTTTTGTTTTGATGTGCGCATGTCTAAACGGAAGGCGATGGAGCGATGGTACGATTGAGCAGAGGGCGATGCAACATCGCACATCGACTGCGATGGTGCGATGGCTCGATGGCACGATGGCGATGACACGAGTGTACGATGGTCCATCGCGTCTTCGCCATCGTACCATCGTCATCGTACCATCGCGCAACGACTTGTAAAAGGTCGATGCGCGATGGTACGATGGGCCATCGCCATCTTACCATCGCCATCGTACCATCGCGTCATCGTATCATCGCGTCATCGTACCATCGCCATCGTACCATCGTGCCATCGCCATCGTACCATCTTACCATCGCGCATCGACTTATAAAGGTCGATGCGCGATGGTACGATGGCCCTAACGGAACACCGTAAAATTATGTTATATTGTTCTACTAGTGATAATTTGGAAGCTTGGAACACATACATTTAATATTTAAGACTCAGTTACACGGACTTTTGATCATGTGAAGCAATTTATAATGCCCTCTAACCCTATGTTGAATAGTACTCTATTATTTGCGAATATCATTATAATTATAAATTATAAAATTACAATAAATAGTTTAAAACACAACTTGTTGGTTACAGGAACTTGGCACCAGTTGCACAAAACAAACTGGTTGACTGTCGTCCTTGAATGCTACTTTCCCTGTCCGATTTCCTGACCTTTTTTTAACTCCATATACAAGATGGCAAAACATTTATTATTGACTGGTTGTGTCAATCATACTAGTATACTAACCAGATAATAGTGGTAAAACATATAATCTTAATTAACACATATTACATATATAAATAATAAATAATTATAATAACCAATCTTATTAATATATATATCACATAAATCTCTACGGAACTGTGAAATCACATGTATGTATCGGGGACTGGTCAGTTGCTTCATCCAAACCCAGATGCATCCCCATTAACAACCACCTGTGAGCAATGAAAAAAGAATAGCGTCAAATTATTTATCACATTCAATTAATACGTACACATGAAATGGACATTATCTTGATTTCAAACAAACATATTGAACTACCGTGTGTATGAATAGTATATACACAAACTGACAGTATAATTATGATGTTTTTATTCTGTAATATCATTTTAAAAAAATAGAATATCAATCAACATTCATTACATAACACCTAGGTTACTCAAATGTTCAAATACTATCTTCAAACTGTTTATGAAATGACACAGAAACACTAATCATTCTAACCTTATATTTGATCCTACTATTTCGACTTCGTACCAATAAAATATCTTCGATACAGCTCTCGACCAAACCTGTAATTAATATAAGATCAATAAAAACAGATCGATTCCGTACACGTACATGTGAAAATGAACTAGCTTTAAAAATAATCAAAGTGTGCCTCGATGAGATTAAAACAGCAATAATTTGAAATCAAATAAATAATGACCCAAACACGCTTCCGTAGGAAATAAAATCGAACCGGTGATCACTTATTTTTTCTATATTTTTTTATTTTGCTTGCAAATATCATATAAAATAAGTGTTGCGACACAAGTAGAACACAAAAAAACTTTGCCGTGGAAAAAATTAAAAAACATGGTCAACATAGAGTTGTTGTGTGAACTCTGTTGTCAACATCTAGAACTTCTCGGATATTAGTTGTATTCACATTTGCGAGAATATTTCTTGTGGCTATGTCATTATACGTTTCAAAACAACTCAAAACAACTCAAATTGTTCAAAAGTTTACCTTCCTGTCACTTTAAATGACTTCTTTTAGATTTTTTATCAAATTCTTCGCGGAAGTAAACATGGTAAAGTTCTGACATTTTGTCGTCTATTTTGATGACGTCAGCGCTCGCGCTCACTAAAAAACCAAGTATGGAACACAAACTAGATGATAAGAAAAATCGGTTTTTATTAGGGGTTTTAAACAACTTTTTTTTCTCTTTTGACCAGGTCTAGCTATTGCAACTTTTCAGAATGGATAAAGAATATACTTTTATCTATACTCAAACCTAAAACAATTATTTTGCTTTTTGTTCTACCCTTAAAGACAGTGATCTTAGACTAGTTCTCATGAATACTATAATTGTGTGTTGGTTAATGTTTGGCCCTCATACGTAATGTCCCTCATACGTAATGCAGTCTGCACACAACTAATCTACCTGATATATATGTAAATTGGGTGTTCTGCTGTAATCCATCGTCTCGCTTCGCTCGCCTCTGATTACAACAGAAACACCCAATTTACATATATATAATCAGCATGAAATGATGATTTTCGCTTGCCTCTGATTACAACAGAAAACCCCCAAAATACATATATATAATAAATCACCATTAAATGGTGATTTTACTTGATTTATTAAAACTTTTTTAAAATAGTAGTGAAGATTGCAAGTTTAAATATTTTTATAAGTTATCAAAATTACACCCAACACGAATATAATAAACTATGAATTTTTACTAGAAAATCATATAGTTTGATTTTTTCGCATTAAATCTCTATATGGCTTTACTACTTCCCAGTATCTATGTCTTAATCTAACTATATGAGCACCACAACCAACACAAATTTGATATTTTGCACTTGTACCTTTTTTACATTTTAGACACGGTAAAACTTTACTTTGCTTTAATCTGAATTTATGTAAACTGCAGTAGTTTGAATCTTTTGTTGATTTATTTTTACAAGGTTCGTGATCTCCAACTTTGAGAAATTGGCAAATGTTTTTAATTTTCTCAGTGTTTTCCATTTTCTTTTTCTTGTTATAATAAATATTTTTTTATTTTAAGAAAAGAAAAATAATATGATATATATTACAAAAATGAGTACCGAAGATGTTCACTACATTTTACAATTACACCGGGAAGGAGTAATTAATGATGATATGCTTAGAAAGGGGCTATATGCTCTTAAAGAAATTCCAAAGGAAACTCCAAAAGTGGTTAAATCTCAAACATTAGAAAATTTACTCAAGAGACGACGTGCTAAAAAACAACGTAAACGAGAAAAGCAAAAATATGATAAATTACAAGAAAATGTTATAAATGAACAAAAGCAGAAATATGCTAAATTAAGAGACAATGTTATAAATGAACTGAAAGAGTTTAATGATATAACATCTAACGAAGAATTAAAACTGGTTGACAAGCGAATGTGTGGATATTTCAAAGCATACGAAATATCTGCCCAAAAATGTAAAGACCCTCAGAAACTATTTCATGATAAAAAATCTATTATCACGAAACAAATAAGAAAAGAGCTGACAAAGATGAATGGATTAAAGTTTCAATTAGGTCTTACTGTAAAATTATTCAAAGATGATGGTGCTACAAAAAAATACACCACAACAGTATTACACAGTGAACAGAATGCAATTTTATCCTCTGAAAAAATAGATGAGTTGTATGATTTATCATCTGCAAATATACAAGAGGGTCGTGAAAGATTTACAAACACAGCATCTGGATTGGAGATTGATTACTGTGTTATGTTTTATTTAAATCTTGCAAAGTATGAGCCATTAAAAGGTTCTTCATATATTCCTTTGCATAAAGCAGTATCTAATACAAAAGCAATTATAAATGTTAACAATAAAGATAATAAGTGCTTGGAAGTGGCATTTGTTTCTGCTCTGTGGCCTAATAAAAATAATCCCACTAGGATATCCAGTTACAACAAACACATGGGTGAGTTGAATATGGATGGTATTGATTTTCCCACTCAGATTTCTCAAATAAGCAAAGTAGAAAAACAAAACAATCTTGCTATTAATGTTTACGGATGTAGTATAACAGAAAAAAATAAAAAAGTATCTGTTTTTCCATATAAAATATCAGAGCAGCCAAAAGACATTGAAATAATTAATTTGATGTTAATCTCTGAAGACACTGAGGTTGAATCAGAGAACGAAGATGATCCAAACAATGAAGAAGGAATCATAGATGACAATTATAACCCTGATGATTATCCTGACGAACCTAAAACAACAAAATATCATTATTGCTGGATTAAAGATCTAAATAGATTACTTTATGATCAAAATAAACATCATGGTAAAACTTACTTTTGCGATCGTTGTCTTTATGGTTATTCTGGAATAAAACTACTCGCCAAACACAAAGAAGACTGTGATGGTATTAATAAAAACTCTTGCCGAATAGAAATGCCAAAAAAAGGTGCAAACATCCAATTTAAAAATCATCAAAATCAAATGCCTGTACCCTATGCAATATATGCTGATTTTGAAAGTATAGTCAAACCCCAATCAACTAAATTTGGAAAGAAATCTGAAATCACAAGTGTACATGAAGCTTGTGGATTTTGATATCAAGTTGTCGGATATGATGGTAAAATAGAAGAACCTGTTATTTACAGAGGTGAAGATACTATTGAAACGTTTTTTAATCATTTGGAATGTGAAAAGAGCAAGATCAATAATATATTTGCTCACCCAAAACCCTTAATTATGACACAACAAAATGAGGAAGATTATGAAAAAGCAACACACTGCTGGATATGCGAAAATGAAATAGGTAGGAAATGTGGTAAAAACTGTAAAGTAAGAGACCACTGTCATTTTACAGGTGAATATAGAGGTGCAGCACATAAAAACTGCAACCTAAAAATAAAAATAAAACCAAATAAAACAATTATCCCTGTTGTATTTCACAACCTCAAAGGATATGATAGTCATCTTATAATGCAAAAAATACATAAAATGACAGGCAATATTACATGCATCCCAAATTATGCTGAAAAATACATATCATTTAGTGCCGGCCAACTTAGATTTTTAGACAGTTTTCAATTTATGGGTACGTCTTTATCAAAATTAGTTGATGCAACAAGCGCAGATGATTTTAAAATTACTAAAAATCATTTTAAACATTTACCTATGAGAAAAGCTATTTACCCGGATGAATATATGAACAGTGTGGTAACACAATTACCGCCCGTAGAAAAGTTTCATAGTAGTTTCTTAAAGGAAGGTATCAAGGCTATAGATTACAAAGCTTATTATGAATATATTCAAACCGTATGGAAAGAGTTTAACTGTAAAACTCTTAAAGACTATTATAACTTATCTTTGAAACCTGAACTTCTACGTAAAGGTGTTTATCCATACGAATATATAGACAGCATGGAAAGATTCAAGGAAACACAATTACCGCCCATAGAAAAGTTTTACAGTAGTTTATCAGATGAAAGTATAAGTCCCAAAGATTATGAATATGCACAAAGAATATGGAAAGAGTCTAATGTAAAACTCTTGGAGATTATCATGATTTATATTTGAAAGCTGATGTAACTTTGCTAGCAGATGTATTTCAAACTTTCAGAAATACATGTATGAGTGCATACAAACTTGATGCTTTACATTATTATACAGCACCTGGATTATCTTGGGATGCATTACTTAAACATTCCAAAATAAGTTTAGAACTTCTGACAGACATTGACATACATTTGTTTTTAGAAAAGGGAATGCGAGGTGGAATTAGTATGGTATCAAAACGATATGCAAAAGCAAATAATCCACTCGTTGCTGGTTATAGACCTGACGATCAAAATAACTTTTTAATGTATTTTGATGCAAATAATCTTTATGGACATTCAATGAGTCAAGCACTTCCATATTCTGGCTTTAAGTGGGTGGAAACGTTGCCAGAGCCAAAAGAAAGAAAAGAAGGAAAAGGATATATCCTAGAAGTAGATTTAGAATATCCTAAAGAACTTCATGAATTACATAATGACTATCCACTTGCACCAGAAAAATTAGGAGTAAAAAAAAAATGGCTGTCTGCTTACCAAACAGATTTGCTAGAAAATAGTATTATGACAGAGCAACTAGTTCCGAATCTCATGGATAAGAAACAGTATGTGATACATTATAAAAATTTAGAGTTGTATTTGTCTTTGGGTATGAAGCTAAAGAAAGTACACAGAGTACTAGAATTTAATGAAAAGCCTTGGATGAGATCATACAAAAGGCTGAATACAGAATTTAGAAAAGACGCTAAATCACAGTTTGAAAAAGATCTCTACAAGCTTATGAATCTATCTGTGTTTGGAAAGACAATGGAAAATCTGCGCAAGCGAACTGATATAAAATTAATCCGAACTGACGGATCTGAAAATGAGAGAATAAGAAAAATAATAGCTAAGCCTAACTTTAACAGGCGCATAAAATTCTCAGATGATTTATCTGCAGTGCATGTTAACAAAACAAAATTAACATTGAACAAACCAATCTATGTTGGAATGTCAGTATTAGATTTATCAAAGCATCAGATGTATGATTGGTATTATAATACACTGAAAAAAAGATATGGAAGCGACTTTACATTATTATACACAGATACTGACAGCTTGCTCATAGATATAAAAACAGAAGATGCATACAAAGATGTATCTGAGATGAAAGATGAATATGATCTAAGTGATTATCCTGATGATCATCGAATGCACGATGATACAAATAAAAAAGTATTAGGTAAGATGAAAGACGAATGTATTGGTGTTCCTATAGCTGAGTATGTTGGATTGAGACCTAAGTTATATTCTATTTTGAGAGCGGATGAACAACTCATTAAAAAAGCAAAGGGTGTAAAAACTTATGTAGTCAAAAAACATATACATTTTGAAAACTACAAGGATGCACTATTTAACAAGAAAAAATACATATATGAAATGAATTTGATGCGATCAATAAAGCATCAAATATATGGCATAACAGTAAACAAAGTTACACTATCACCATTCTACTCAAAAAGATATATCCGAGAAGATGGAATTACAACTGATGCACATGGCTTCTATAAAAACTTATGAATTTGGGTATCAGCAGGAACAATAAGTAATTCTTCTTTGACAAATCCTCTCTGTGGCGCTGGTAATTTCAAATAATAAACTCTTATACCTTGCGTCACCATATAACTTTTAATCTTGTGAATATCTACACTCCACATTGGATCAGTTGCTCTGCGTCTTCCACCTTCTTGTTCCCCGGGTTGATATAAATATCTTACACTTGCATTCATACAGATAGGATCACCTTTTTAATGTTTTTGTTTCAACAGGAGGGGGCTTTTTTGTCTCCACATTTATGGCTTTGACAACTTCTGGTAATCTCTTTACCCACTCTCTGTTGCGTTTTTGTGAATCTATTTCCTTAGCATACTGACAGCCAAACAATCTTTCAGCTAATGTTCTGTTAAATCTTTCCACTAAAGCTTGGTCTCTGTGTATTTCTGTTCTGCCTCGTCTGATATTTACTTTGTGTTTTGCCATCAACTGCGATACTGCACCCATAAATTCTCTGCCTGGATCCACTTGTAATAACTTTGGATATTTCAAATGCCGACTGTATATTTTTTCAAATGCTTTAGCAACTTCTTTACTATCCTTGGAAGTCAGTGGCTCTGCTTCTTTGTATCTACTTGCAATATCAACCACAGTCAATGCATATTTATATGTCTTGCGTCTAAAAGTATCATGCGGCAGAAATAACAAATCAGCTTGATGCACTCCATTCTTAGCAGAAACATCAAACCTGGGTCTAACTATTTTCTTTGGCGCAGGTAAATAAATCTGCCACACAGCTTGTTTCCTTATAAATTCTAATGCCTTTTTTTCACTAACACAAGCCTCTTTTGCTAGTTTTTTAACTGCTGTGTAACCTCTCCAAAATCCTTTTGGGCTGTAATAAATCTTTTCCATTTTTTCTACTAAAGATTAAACTTTATATAACTATAAAAAAATGGATATCACAACTGCACAATTCGATGAACTGCTCGAAGAGCAATATCAAAATAGCACAAAGAAATGGACAGACTTGGAACTAAATAAAATATACACTATTACAGATACGAAAATAGTAGAAACTGAATATGGTCCATCCACGGTATTGACAGTATTAGACAATGGTGAAATATGGGCGCCTGGTCATCTCAAAGATAAATTAGAGAAGAGTGCTAAACCACCATATTATATGCGACCACTTGGATTGAAACCATGTAAAAACAACAACAAAAATAGGTATCATGCATATGACTTAGTCTTTCCAAAGGTTATTTCAAAGTAAATATATTTAGTTATTCCAAAGAAATCCAAAGTAATTATAGTTTTAAACTATTTTTTTTTTTATGAAATCAATTTGTACGCTACAAATCCAGTTTCAGCCATGCCCACCACAATAAACGTAATTTCCCTATTCTGTTGATCCGGAGATGGTGTATAAAAATCACTCAACTTGGGCTCCGGTTCCAAAAGCAAATGTTTGCCAGTTATGTAATAATACTGTTTCATAGCTTGGTCTACATCATCAAAAGTCTGCTCTGCATGATGTTCTTTTTGCAGTTGCTTATAAATAAAATCTAATCTCTCTGTTCTTTTTTTATTCCACTCCGCTTGTGCTGCGTTCAATTGTTCCACTGCTTTGTCATGCCTTTGTCTTTCCTCATCTGAATGACTTCCCATTTTTGAAAAGAAATAATTTGAACCGCTAAACGCTAATGCATTTGTTAATGCGCCACCTATCATCATTGCTACTGCACTTGCCATTTTTTTATATATATATATTTTTAAATTATTTCATAATATCCGCAGGAATAATACCTTGCTTAATCAGCATATCCGTTGTAGCCATTGCTAACATTATATCCACAGACAGCATCCCAAAATCTGTCATATTAAAATCTACTTTAGGTGCTAGTCTTTTTAGTAGTTTTCTGCCAATCTCAGAATATCCAACAGTTAAAAGTGTTTCCACTCCAGCATGATACATCATATTTACAATTTGTTTTCCGTCAATACTTGCTGCTATTATTTTTATATGATTATTTTTTTAAAATAAATTATTAAAAATCAAACGGGTCTTTTGGTGCAACATGAACAGGTTGCACAGCTACAGGTTGCGTAGCAGATTTCTTGTTATAAATATACAAACCTAACCCAGCAATGCCTAATAAAACCAGACACGGTGAAATATAATTTGTGTATACGTTTATTTTGATTTCTGGTTCCTCTTCATCTATTGTTATTTTTGTTATTTGATTTGCAGCATCTTGATTTGCATCCTGAAGCAAACGCTTTGCCTTTCTTGCCGCTGCTCCTTTTTTTCCAGCTTCTATTCTTTTTGGATTTTTTACTTTTTGTTGTTCAACAGGTTGTGTAACAACAGGTATAACTTCACTCTCTTGGTTCTCCATTTATATTATCTATATTTTTATTTTTATTAAAATCAATATGTCTAACAGTTGTCAGTATTGCTGTAAATGGTGCTAAGCACATTCCATACCTGTAATACAACTCACAACAAACACTTGTCAAAGCATGATTAATAAATGGGTCTTCCTCCAAATCTTCTATCAGCTTTGGTGGATTGGTTACATTAAAATATTTTGATACTCCCATCACATACAAGTTAATAAAATAATTGCCTAAAGTCTTGGTCATACTTGCCCCAAGCCTTGCTTCATATCTGCAGTAAAGTTTGTTAATTTTATCTGGTGGCATGCCATCTATATTCGTAAGTTGTATGTCCTTACCCAAATATTGACGACTACCACCGCCAGCCACTATGGCTGATAATCTTTATTTTTTTGTTTCTTGTTGCTTTGATTCATCACGTTCCGTAAAACCTTCCGACATATCTTGTAATAGTTCTTCCGCATTCATTTTTATATTAATAATTTTATTTTTTATCTTGAAATAAACATAAAACATAAAACAACCAGCCGCGATATTCATGCAACTAGTAATTGTTAGTATTGTTAATAGCATTGTTATCAACATTGCTATTTTTTTATTAACATTGTTAATTTGCTGCAAGCATTGCTATTGACATTGCTACTTTACTATCTCTGTCTTTGGTGTAAAACATACACAACCATTTTGCTTGCTCCCTCAAATCTTTTAATACAGAATTATATCTCTGTGAAATGACCCACACTGATTGTTTGGCGTGGCGGCCAGAAAATGCCAACTCTGACAACATATCTTTTTTCTTTGTTAATTCTTTTGTGGCTAAGCAATCGTCAATAATGTATAATGTGGGCTGGCCAGCATATTGTTTGAAAAAGAAACGCAACAGTTCTTGTAACATTTCTTTACCGTTGCTAACAGGATTGACAATTATTATTTTTTTATCTTTTGGGTTTTTTACATCACCTATCCAGGATCTATTTTTATAAGCCTCGTTCTACTCTATGGTTGGACACATTATAATTATATGTTTAAAAACTCCAACATACTCTTGTTCAAGTATGTCAAGAACAAACTCTGTTTTACCACAGCCTGTCTGACCACAAATAATGGCACTGTGTGAATATTTAGGATATTTTTGTTGCAAACTAGTATCCTGCTTCTTTGAATCTTCCATCTTCAAAATTGATTTGCGCATCTTGTATTATATATATATAAATATTTAAAGTTTGATCTGCATCTGCTTTTTTATTTATTAATATCGTTATGCCTTCACTGCCGTTTTCTATTCTTCTTCCACTGCCGTGTAATAAATTGTCATTACATGTTCTAAGGTCAAGCCACAAAGCATTTGATTTTGTCAGATAGGTCTCAAGAGAAACATTGGTAAAGTATAAGTCTCTTGCTACTATTTCTGTCTCTTTGTTTCTTTTTGATGTCAAGGCAAAATATTTGTTGATTTCATCCCAATGTTGATATGCCCTCATGCCCTGACTATACAACTGATTTGGTACTCCCTCTATTGTCATTTCAACTTTTTCAATCATTGGGTTGTAAAAGGATTCTGTCTGTTCTTTCTGGGTCTTCAAACAGCATTACAAATACCTTTCATGCTCCGTGCTGGTACATTAATGTTTATGTTCCAAAGGGTTTCAGATTTGTTTGCTATTATTTTTCTATGTCGCAAGATACGATCATACATAAATGACATCTTACCTTTGATTTGCTGTCTTATTTGTCTGGATAATTCAACATCACTAAACGTATCAAATTCCAAGCAGATATTTTTTATTACATAAGATGCATCAGCATCACTGCTTTTGATAACTTTGTTATAATCGTTAAACGTTAATTCATATTCTAACCTATCACCAAGCTCCGCTTGATAAAATGGCATATGACTTTCTAACATTTCAAAGTCCAGTGGAATACAAAATCTATTTCCATAAGCTGCTGCTATAGCTTCATCTCCGGTGTCTGAGGAAGCATCTCCCGCACCAACTCTATGTTTTAGCATGTTTGATTTACCAATACCTTGGTAAGCTATGTTTACTCGTTCAGTAGGGCTTTTCCATAAATCTACATAACAATGATATATATCACTGTCATCTATTGACATGACTTCATTGCCACTTATTCTTATTGTCATTTTTTTTACAATTGTTCTTCCCAGATTCTGATATAAAGTACGGTTGGCGTCTGTTCTGCTTTTAAGTTCTATTTCAAGGGCAAGACGAGCAGTACTTGGAACTATCACATCATTAGTACTTAGATTTGGAAATCTCACAAGCAGTTGCTGGTTATGGTCTATTGTTGAGGGATTATTAGTTATTACTACACTTGTGCGGATGCCCTTGGCACCATGAGGTTCTCTTTGTTTTCTATGAGGGCTGAGTTTGTTTCCGTAAGCCGACATTGTTTTTATTTTTTAAAATATATTTTTTAAAATTAAATAAAATAAACAATGGCTGAAGGAGGATTTGAGTTTGACAATCCTACGCACGATCCAGAGATGGATGAATATTTTGATGATGATTTTTTTCCTATGGTGCCTGATGAGCCTGTTCAAAGAAGTCTTCTTAATCAAAGCGACCATATTGCTGAACTTAGGGGGGAAGTGAGAGAATCCCAACTTGAATCACACAAACAAAATCTTGTAAAATCTTTTTATAATGAAATAGGAAAACGATATAAGATGGCACCGGACAAAATGGATTATGACCAGTTTAAAGTATCAGATGATGGTAAAACATTATACTGGGTTGTTGATGATAAAGGAATAAGAATAACTGCCAGGCAAGGCTCTTTTACATTTCTTGCTCTTGGTTCTTTGGCAAATGAATATAACAGGATTATTGGCTCTGGGGGAACAAGGGCGGTAAGACGATTTTTGAATTTGCCGGAGTATGACAGTAAAACAAAATTACCACAAAAAGCTCGACAAGCGTTGCAAGAGTTGGAGAGCACAATAAACGATTTACCAGATAATGTGGATGATATTCCATTACAAAATATTTCACGTATTGTAGGTAACATAAAAACATCAATGGATAACATAGAGACATCATTGTATGACTGGGATATGATAGAGCGTCCTGATGTTTCAACACAAACAAATATAGACAAGCGTGAAATGGATGGAATAGTAAAAGCGATGACAACTGTCAAGGAAGAACTTACCAATAACGTGGCAAAACTCACACAACTTGATAAAGACATAACAAGAGAAAAACAAAAGTTAGAACAAGCTAAGACTGATAATGATGAATTCCAGATAAAAAGATTTAGCGATCGCATCAAAGACCTTGAAAATGAAAGAGGTGCAAGAATGGGTGTCATTAATGAAAACAGAAAAGCTTTTCGTAACCAAGTAAGCAGAATAAAAGAGACAATAAACAAAATGTTAAACGAAAATACAACTCTTGGTGAGAGGATCAAAACCTTGTTTAGGGAGCAAGGTATTACTATTGTTAGTATCCTAACTGCATTTGGTATGATTCTTGGGGTGATAATTAATTCTACTATTCCCACATCAAGTGCTGCTCCAACTCCAACTCCAAAGCCTGATCCATCAAGTGTAAAAGACTGGATAAAAAAACAACTAAGTAATCTTGGTAAACTTCTTGCCAACCTAGCTGGTAAAGCTGCTGCAGCACTTCCAGGAGTTATTGGTGCAATAGTATCATGGCTTTTATCTGCAACAGGTAATGTTATTAATTGGCTTGGTAACAATCTATGGGCTTTGCTTGTGTTTGTTTCCGGGTTGTTGTATGTGGCAGCTAAAGAGTGGTTTAAATCTCGTAAATAAGTAATGCAGCAAGACCTATTACTATAGTACCAACAATTATGGTTGTTTTGTTATCTTCGTGTTCAATTGCTATTTTTTGTATTTCTGGTGGGTTATGTTCCACCGTTTTATGTATTGATTTATCAGAATGTTCCGGTAAAAATTTCTTTGTCGTGGTGCCTTGAAAAGGTTGAATAACTTTTGGTGGCACTGGTTTTACATTTACATCATTATTCAATCCTAATGCTTGTGCATCGGTTGCTATTACAATTTCATTATTGTAGTCTTGTATTATTCAGATTCTTAATTCCATGTCACTCGGAGACATATACAATCCACTTCCATAGACAAAATTTACTTTACTTCTTGCATATTTTAAGGTATTTTCATATCTTGAAATTTGACTGGGCAAGTCGATGGGGCTATTTATTGCGTCCTCTACATTTGCTAAAAATTGTTTCTGTGCATCAATGCTGTTCCAGTTCCAAGTATATCTGTTCTTGTTTGTGATTGTGAGCCAAGAATTGCCCAGCAGTATGTTCTAATGCTGTCATTGATTCTTTCTACTCCTGCTCTTGTAAATCCAGATGAACAATCTAGTATAAAAGTAGACCAACTATTGTCAGCCTCAGATCCTTGTGCAATGTAATCAATGTGATATGTTTTATCACTCTCATAGACTGTAAAACTCATCGTTTTGTTATCGTATACAGTATTTATCAAAGGATGATAACCAATATTTGTCCAGTTTTATAAATTGTTCCTAGACCATCATTATAGCTTTGTTGTTGTCTCCAGTCTGAATTTAAATCAATGTTAAATTCCTTGCATATTCTCGCGTATGCGTTTCGGTTATATGTGTTATTAAACGCATTCCGATTTGAGTCTTGCGGCATTGCTACACTCATCTCAAATAATATCCTTCTGACTTGGTAATAGACATGAAATCGAAATAACGAACCAACCAAGGCATCAGCTTTTAGATGGTTGTTGAAATCAATGCCACATCCAGTTGTCGCACACCAAATAGCAAAGTTTAACTGATTCTGCCAAAATAACATCCAATCTGTTCCCCAGCGTTGGACTATAGCATTTGATTTGACGTATGAAAGTTTGTATTTTTCAAAGACATTGGAAAATGATGCTTTAAAGCATTTACCGTCTGATGTAATGACTATGTTTTGATTTATTATATCTATCACTTTCTTGCTAAAAGTATTTGAATAGTGAGCATCAGGGTTATATTTGAATTATTTAGAAATAATTTTTATTTATGTTTATATATATATATATTTAAAAAAATGTTTCATACAATTTCAAACATAGACAACTCTATTAATTTACAACAGTATATCGATAATAGAGATGGAACTAAGCGCGTTGGATTAAAAAGTTTTACATACACTATTGGCTGGTTTAATATTATTCATGAAACCATAAAGACACGAAACCCAGCTAAAACAGAACATTTACCAGATGGACTCTATAACTTAGAAGACTTGATAAGAGGTTTTAAAATTCTAAATGAAAAGATTACCCTGAACATTATTGACCAAATTGCTACAGTCTTTTTAGATACGTCAATAGAGATACGAATGTCAAGCGGTCTTTCAAAAATGCTGGGATTCAAGGACAGAAAATGGTTGACAGGTACTACTTTAGGAGATTACCCAATTGATTTAGCTCCTTATAAACAGCTATATGTTCATCTGGAACAAGTTAATACGAGTAGTAATTATTTCAATGGTGCACCAAGCACTATTATAGGTGTTGTACCTGTAGTAAATAAGCAGTATGGAGATATTGTATATACACGTTTTTATCCTGAATATCACTGTCTTATAAATGGTGCAATTACTGAATTGAAAATAGAAGTCAGAGATGAGTATGGCAACAAAATAAATAATCACGGTTTGCCTATGAGTTGTGTTTTAGAAATTATTTAAAAAATATATTTTTATAAAAAAAACAATGAGTATATATGGACCAACAAGACCTAAAAAAACAGAAGACTTAGAGGCTTTGATAGATGATGTTCAAAATTTATATAGGCGAATTGTGCCTTCTGTTGACCAGTTTAATCATTTAAAAAATAGAGTTGATAATCTTAAATATGGGATTATAACAATATTTGCAGAGGCTAAGGGCCCACTTGTGTCAAACTGAATACTCTCATTTGGTAATGGTGGAGCAGAATCAAATGTGGGGCATGTAATGACACGCCGTGGACGGATTATGAGAATAGGTTTAGCATGTGAACGATTAGTTGGTGACGTATCTTAAATAGTTTCTGTCAATGGTGTTGAACAACCAAATTATGGCATAACGCTTCACATCATTCCACGCAATCATGATAACTTTGATAAACCTTTAAAAATTGGTGCTGGTTCTGTTGTTAACTTTGTATGCAAGGTTGCTAACGCTACCGCTATAAATACGGTTGCATCATTATTAATTGAATTAATTTAATTTTTTATTTATTAATAAAAAAAATGAAGCAACCAACAGCACCAAGTATATATCCTGAGTTGTCAGTGGAAGACGGACAAAATTATAGATTACAGAAATTGAAAAAAAGTTAATTACAGAACGAGATATACGTCAGTCTCTTTATAAAAAATATAAACGTGGTATTAATATTACAGATGGAATTGACACTACCTTAATATCTGCAGGTGTTATTATGGCTGGGATTGGATTTGTTATTCCAGTTTTGTTACCTTTGGAAATAGCAGCAATAGTCTGCGGAGCTACAGGTGTTTGTATTAATTTTATCAGACGCAAGCTTAATGCAAAAGCTCAAAAACAGCATGAAATAAAAACTTTGGCAGAGGCTAAGTTAAATAGTATAAAGCAGTTAATATCAAAAGCGTTGAGTGATGCACAAATATCTGATCAAGAGTTTAAGATGATTTTAGATGAGTTGGATAAATATTATAGTTTAAAACAGGACACAAAACAAAAAAAGGTTGAAATAAGTGAAGTTCAAAAAAAAATAACTAGTAGATCAGGGAAGAAAGGAAGCAATGGCAACCTTACAAAAAAGTCTAAAAAGTGTGTAATAAATTGTTTTAGTAATGTGTATGAGTACGATCCACCACCTTTGTATTCAAGGTCAGAAAATTGTTAATTTAAATGTAATTTTGATAACTATAAGAAATTTAAACTTGCAATCTTCACTACCCCTATTTTAAAAAAGTTTTAATAAATCAAGTAAAATCTCCATTTCATGGTGATTTATTATATATATGTATTTTGGGTGTTTTCTGTTGTAATCAGAGGCAAGCGAAAATCATCATTTCATGCTGATTATATATATGTAAATTGGGTGTTTCTGTTGTAATCAGAGGCGAGCGAAGCGAGACGATGGATTACAGCAGAACACCCAGTTTACATATATATACCTGATCTGTGTTGAAACGTTGGCATTTTAATTTCGTAAACTAATGCCATCAGCTTTCCTAAATGCTTAGTTTATTTTGTCACAAGTTATATATAACTAATCTTCCTGATACTGTTGCTTCTATTGTATCTCTCGTTTGAAAACGAATAAGTTAATTATCCACACTTATATGGGGATTATGTCCCCAAAGCACCATCTAATAAGAGTATATCACAGATCTAATAACAAATCAATATAAGTATGACTATTTTATCTTTCTATACCAAAATGCTTGCATAGTTATTTCAAATAAGGATGAATTATACGTTAACACTATGTGACATATTTAACTCACCGTGCTTATTATCATACCATACCAGTTTGACGTCCCGTATATCATTTTTTCATGGACCGTTACCCTTTCATAGCCGTAATACGTGTTAAAATGATCTAGCCTCTTCAGAACCTAGTGTCCACCTTCTTTGAAATATTATTAAACATGTTAAAGGGATAACTATTAAAATTAGACATGCGAGTAAATATGTTTTTAAAAATAAACATGTTTTTAACATATATTTATGATTTCCTCTTTAATTGTACGATGACCGGGCAGGCTGTTGCCCCTATGATGACGCCTACCTAAAGCCCATTGGGACGGTGGCGTTTAATGTTTGTCCATGATCTTTCTTGTCGTGCCCTTAATGGTTTATTCTCTTACTGCTCTGGCTTCTGCCAAGTCATTGTGTACCTTCATTGTGGCTTTCTACGCTATTGTTTTTTTGTATTATATTTACACGAGCATATCTGTGTTTTACTTATATTGCCTATTGATGCTGCCTTGTTGGTTAGAGATTAGATCACGGCGGGGATTTCTTTATTTACACTGTCCTGTTTTAATGGGATGACAGTAGGGTAAGTGTGAGGTTTGGTGCACCCTAGAACCGGTTTAAACCCCCCAGTGGCCTACTTTGCCACTGACCGTTCCAAGGCGGTAGCCCTATTGTCAACCCTTTTGTGTTTGTGATGTCGTTTGCATTTATTATTGCTTTTGCCTTCTTGTTTGTCTGTTTGCGTGTTTGTTTCTGTGTTTTGTTGTTGACTGTCCTCCTTGAATGCTACTTTCCCTGTCCGATCTTTTTTTATTTCTTTTGAAGTAGTTAATGCGATAAAGATATCAATGACAACATGCACATGATATAAATAGTTCATAACATATAAAGAACAATGCATGTTTTGAAATACATGAATAACAAACACACACAGAGAAATATTCGTAGATCTGTACAGCCTTCCTTTTGTATTCTTTTTATACATTTTGCGTTAAGGAAGTTGTGTATATCGTCGACCATATTGGACGCAATTTTGAATTTCTTTCTTGTGAAAGGGGCATTGTCTGTAAGTAATGCATATATTGTGCATAAGCAAATAACTGTCTGATTTTCATTCAGTGAAATGTATAAATGGAAACAAAAGCATAGAACCAAGTATGCAGTAATAAATTCGTTAATTTCATTTTATTTATTATTTGTAATCATTGCATTTATTAAAATTTCTCTTAGTTACGTGGTATCCATCAGCGTGTTAGATTTTACCTACAGTATGTCTTGCTTCACACATCTGGTCCATTTAGCATGTTTAGCTCAGTCGGGAGCGCGTCCGTATTACCTGCAAGGATACTTTTAGTGAGGCCTTGGTGTTCAATCCCACGAAGTGGTACTTTTTTTTTTACCCCTATTGAATTTCGTCAAAATATACATTTAGCAAATATTCAATAATGGTAGTTGTGTAATGTTTTATAACGTAATTATTTTGTATTCAATAAATTAAAAGTTTCGGCTAATACAGCTTCACATGGGGTTTATATTCACCATACCATTTACTACCTTACAATGCATGCCCTTTAATTTGCAATACTGTGTACACAGTTTACACACAGTTTAGTAACTTGTTTTAAATTGGCGCTTAAAAGTAACAAATTCAATATTGTAAAAGGTAACTAAATACCATGACACCAAAAACGTTAAATAAACCATATGTAATATGAACTACAGTAGAAACAGAAGTCGAACAGGAGCATTTGCATCCACAGAACCAAAGACACCCGTTCAAACAATGCATTGATAAACAGAAGCAAATATGTGATATTTTTATCATGCAACACTACAAACTGTTTCAAACAGAAAATACGTTTCGTTCCGACAGTTCCCCTTTAACGTATTCGCGGCTAAATGTAGTAACGCCAGCGCGTGAGGCGATTTACATATATTTAGTGCGCATAGACTATAGTTCTAAACTTTGACACGTATTATGACTGTTATAAGCAAATGTAGAAAAAAGTAGTTCCATTTTTTCCGGCAGTGAGAATATAAGAACTTATATTCTCACTGCGAAAATATAAACAATGAGAATATAAGGTTTATTCTAACCATACAATCCACTATTTCCCTGGGAAGTTTATAATAAATAATTTTAAACAATAAAAAGCAATTTCTTAAAAGTCACCACTATGACGTTAACATTGACAGACTCGTAAGGTTTCGTCAAGGCGGTAGTTTCAGTATCGTGCAGATGTATCTGATATGTCAGGCACATTATGCAATCTTCAAGCGGAAGTTCTAATGGTAAAACATAGTAACCTGTCCCTTGAAATAAAACAAAATGTCGATAAATTCATTGTATTGACAGCTACTATGTCACTGTAGTGTTCAAATTGCTTTAAGGTAACAAGAAAAACAAGTACTATTGGAACTCACGTTTTGTACGACTATATTGCCATTGACAATATCGAGTCAGTAAAATATGACATACCAGAGACTTTTGCCATTGTAACTTTTAACAGCACTAATGATAGTATTCTAGTTGTTGTTTACTACATGCATTTTTGGGTGTATGCTCATGTTCCCATGTATACATTTCATTTAATAAAATAATCACACAATTATTTGCTTATGCTCAAAATATCTTGAGTTACGGACACTGTCCCTTTAAGATTCACGCATATAAGAAAGACAGTCGCACGTTTTCCGTGTATTACTCGTTTACTTGTTTATATTTGACACTCCCCTTTTCATGGTAGTGATTCCTTTCTTATCTTCCAAAATGCAACTGTTTCGTTTGTTTTTATTTCTTCGTAGCGGTGTCCTCGTGATTTGAAAACATGTTTACCTGCACGGAAGCGCTCTGAGAATTACAGCTTATTGATTTTATGAGCCCCCTAGTAAAACATGACAAGTCAAAAGATAACAAAAACAGATCAAACAAGTCATCAGGTATAAATTAAACAGAATACCCCATTGTTATGACAACTCGTGATCACATTCAAATCTCATTTAACATGTTTAAGCTATTATTGTTGAAGTTGCTTCCGTTGCTGTGTTGCATGTTTAGGTTTATCAATACAAGTGCAAAACAAGACACTCTGACCTTTATTGCATGTACGCGCACAAATCAATCACCGTTGGATCATATTACATGGTCCAAGTATTAAATTCCATACCCCATCCAACCCATTCTCCAAGAAGCGAAAACGGGGTTGACTGCCTTAATATCGGTTTAACCCTTAATATCGGTTTAAAAACGTTTGCATATTGTAAAATTAAATCATTTAATAGGTAATTTTAAACAGGCTATCGCATGTTTTCGGTAAAAAATGTTTTTCATGTTTTATTGTCGAAATATCCGTTATAAAATCCTGCTATATAAGCTTTTCCATCGCTTAATAGAAAAAAGGTGAGACCACGTAATGAACTACGTTTTAGGCAGATACTAATCTTAAACTAACGCGGAAAATAACAGTAAAATTACACGACAAAACTGTTTATCAAAATTCTATCCATGTGTTCAGGTAATATAATAATGTATATGTGCCGACTAAAAGTATAGTTCAGTTTATTCACGGGTTCTCAAAATACCCATGATTGAATACTCATGGATAAAATGAATTATGAGTTAATTCGACGCTCAGGTTTTGGGGTTTGGTCTGGCTGCTTTGAACCGTTTAAATTGTGTCTATATAGCTTCGATTCTCAAAAAAAAAAGTTACATATATACCTTGTCATCAGTAGGTTTAAAAATGGTGTACATCTGTTGTAAAATGTGACTGTTGTTGGCGGAATAGTTACTTTAAGATTTGTGAAAGTATAAATAGTGGGCTTACTTTAAAGGAAAGTACCATAGTTGCGCTTTATCCTATAACCCGTTATTATTGTGTTTAGGACGTTTCTTTGAGTTTACAGGTGTTTCATAATATTTCATACAATATTTAAACAATGACGAAAAATATGTCAGAGAAACGTGCATGTTTATTGGTAAATAAACGAAATATTTACTTTCGGTAATAAAAAACGAGAAAAAATGGTCCCGTAGAAATCACAGCAATCAAACGCAATGAACCGTAGGTCCGCATTGCACCACAAACCAAAATATGAGCATATTAAACATGTTATTGAAAAGGACAATACATAAATACATAAAGACTGGTTAAAACAGGGTTACCGACTTGGAACGGTCAATAGGTAATACGGCCTACAGGTTAGATCAACTCGATTTGTTTGTGTACACAACCTCGTTATTATCATGTTTTGAACGCCTAAATTGACAAAACAGTGAAATAAAAGTATATCACATCAAAAGGAAAATTCTAACAATAAAGTTAACATCACGAGAAATTAGCAAACAATACACTTAAACGTTTTTGTAAATAGATATTTAATATATAATAGGTATTTGCATTCTTGACACAGGACCGGTATGAAATCGGTAAGAAGGAAGTAGCCGGCGTCGTAATCTCCTCCGTGTTGTAAAGAACGTTTTACATTAATAAACGAGTTCATGAGTACATCCAGTATGAGTGATTGTATTATTTGATCTGATTTTCAAAACGACCAAAATTATACACATTCATTAAATAATACTAAAATCAAGTTCATGCGTTTATGGATCTATGTCACATAGTATAATGTGTGTGTTTATTGTTGTAGGATAGCAGGGTCTAGATACAGGTGTAAACATAAACAATTTAAAGTTTAATATAAGACTCTATAGGTCTTGGCATGATATATGATTTCTATGTTGTATCTGTTTCTATATATATATATATATATATATATATATACATATATATATATATATATAAATGATAATATATATATATATAAGTACTGATTTCCTTACGCAATAAACGTCTAAACGTATTTGTATCATAGACATATAACAGTTTCAGCATGCTTTTTTTGTTTAATCTAGTAACACTCTTTAATTGGTTTATATATGGAAACAAAAATGCAAAGTACGGATATGCACTATTCATTTCCAATCCAGTCCAGTACTCTAATTTCATTTTCTGGCTTGTTCTTAGAAGCTGTCACTTTATCATTTCCAAATAATATTGCCATGCATGGGTTTGACACGTTCGCTTCGCAGCCGGAAAACAATCATTCGTTTCAAATGAACGATTATTTTGATGAAAATCCCTAAAAACGCAGTCCCGAGATAAAATATAAAAACAAAAAAGGTTATACAACGATTAGTCATTCATAAAACAAATAAAGATTCCTTCATCATTGTGTTTGAGTGCGAAATAGGGTCATTATATCAGTTAACCGTCGTTTTGACGAAATCATATTCAAATCTCATTTAATCTCATGGTTTAAACGATATCCGTTGCTATGCTGCATGTTTTGATTACGTTTAAAGAAGACTGGTGATGTGTATGTACAATTCAATCATAATTTCAACAATTGCGATAAGAGCAGTTAGGTTTGCAAAATTGTTTACAGTCGGATTATACTTAATTCTACAATAAAAAAGGAATTTTAAGGTCAGTACCACATTTGAACATTTTATCGCATAACTCTTCATTAGTATATTGTTTGCGCCGCTTCTTCAGCTAACATTACTTGTATCATATTCAAATACAATTTGAAAATACATATATATTTCATTTGAAAATCGGTTCAGAAATTAACATAAAAGAAAAATGAAACTTTGGCTTTAACTAATTTTTATACAAAACGGATGTTTTGATTAGACATCACTCTGACTTTGATATACCAAATAATTACGCATAATTAGAGTAATTATATTGCTATTCTTTCAAGCAAGTCAGAGATAACATGGGACGAACCCTTTTTAACCACACCCTAGATGTCAAATAAATTAGACTATAAATACACATAATATTATTACGTCGTCGTAATATTCACTTGTGGTTTGTTCTGTAGTCGGATTATACTTAATTCTACAATAAAAAAGGAATTTTAAGGTCAGTACCGCATTTGAACATTTTATCGCATAACTCTTCATTAGTATATTGTTTGCGCCGCTTCTTCAGCTAACATTACTTGTATCATATTCAAATACAATTTGAAAATACATATATGTTTCTTTTGAAAATCGGTTCAGAAATTAACATAAAAGAAAAATGAAACTTTGGTTTTAACTAATTTTTATACAAAACGGATGTTTTGATTAGACATCACTCTGACTTTGATATACCAAATTATTACGCATAATTAGAGTTATTATATTGCTATTCTTTCAAGCAAGTCAGAAATAACATGGGACGAACCCTTTTTAACCACACCCTAGATGTCAAATAAATTAGACTATAAATACACATAATATTATTACGTCGTCGTAATATTCACTTGTGGTTTGTTCTGTATGATTATTATAGAAACAGCTTAAAAAGTAGAGGTACACACCACAACAATGCACATTATCTATAGAGACAATTCAGCTCTATGGTCTTAGTTCTGTATAACTGTAGTCGAATTTACAATCTAACACAATTTATTAAAAATTCTCAATGATGATTACGTCTCATCCGTAAACGGTTTAGACGTCATTTTAAACGATTTTGAACTCCAGAATAGATGCAAAGAAAATATATTGTTATATTAAAGCAGCAGTATGGAACCACCGTTTATAGACAAATTGCTGGTATCCCTGTGGGTACGAACTGTGCACCACTTGTCGCAGATTTGTTTTTATTTTGCTATGAAAGAGATTTCATGTTGAGTCTTTCACCAGGCAGATGCTATTGAAGCATTTAATGACACCTCTCGGTATCTGGATGACATATTGAACATTAACAACCCTTTCTTTCCAACTACGGTTGATAACATTTATCCTAAAGCACTTCAACTTAACAAAGATAATGTATCTGATAATAACGCTTCTTTTCTTGATTTAGATCTCTCGATTGAAAATGATGAAATAATTAGCAAAATCTATGACAAAAGAGATTATTTTAATTTTGACATTGTTAATTATCCCCATTTGGATGGGGATGTTCCCCCGAGCAACTTCTTATGGGGTGTATGTGTCTCAATTTATTTGTTTTTCTAGAGCTTTTACTCGAGTTGAGGACTTTAATATTCGTAATCTTTGTATAACTAAAAAGTTACTTAATCAGGGTTACCGTTACCTTACCATAAACGTCGTAAAAGCTTTGTAAAATTTTGTTATCGTAACCCTGATCTTCTTTTCAAATATAAAAGTAATTTAAGGACTCTTCTGCGACAAGGACTATCACAACCTGACTTCTATGGTGATGTGATTTATAAACTTCGTAAGATTCTTGGTCATGATCACTTTCTTACTATCTTTGTTAAACTTTATCAGTATTTATTAACATTCAAACTAGCGTTCGTTTAGTGCAGTGTGACGGCTGTAAAAAGCCTGCCCGTGCTACGAATCAGTAGTGTTATTTTTACTGGTCCTTTGGGACAAACGAGCCCAATATAAGTTGCTTTGAAGTAGAATACCGCTTAATCTGGTGCTAGGGGGAGTGAGAGGTGTTGATCTTTCATTACTTCTCATGAACAGACTCAATAAAACCGAGTCTGCTGCTTTATTCTCCTAATTGTGTTTGTTGCTCCCAAAGGATCACCTTTATCAGTCTTTATTGTTAAAAAGTTTATCAAAAGAGATAATGACTCATCACTTTGCCACGTACTGCATGCTTGATGGTTTACCCTTTTACAGTTCGCCACTATGCTTTCCTTTTTAATTGTACGATGACCGGACAGGCTGTGGACCATATGATGACGCATACCTAAAGCCAATTGGGACGGTGGCGTTTGATATTTGTCTATGATCTTTCTTGTCGTGCCCTTAATGGTTTATTCTCTTGTTGCTCTGGCTTCTGTCAAGTCATTGAGTACCTTCATTGTGGCTTTCTAGGCTATTGTGTTTTGTATTATATTTACACGAGCATATTTGTGGTTTACTTATATTGCCTATTGATGCTGCCTTGTTGGTTAGAGATTAGATCGTGGCGGGATTTCTTTATTTACACTGTACTGTTTTAATGGGATGACAGTAGGGTAAGTGTGAGGTTTGGTGCACACTAGAACCGGTTGAAACCCCCAGTGGCTTACTTTGATTGACTGTCCTCCTTAAATGCTACTTTTCCTGTCCGATATTTTTATATTTCTTTACGTTCCAACAACAACAAACAAATGCTAAAAACATGATGATGATGATGCATATTTATTTCGTTTGATGTTGAAAGATGTGCATACACTGCATTTCCAACGAGTTTATACGTGCGAATTCCTTAGCTGCTTTTGAGACTTGAAAACACATCGAAACGCGCCCTTACGAGGCTTTGCATCGATGATCGTCAAGTCCTGCCCCCTAGGTATTGATCTGACATAATTTAAAAAAACATAAGTTTAACAGTCGAACAGGAAATGCAGCTTTCACAGAACACAGTAAACTCCAAAATACGCTAAAAGACAAACATGAGTGGCAAAAGTAATAAAGACTAAAGGCAAATGATGTCACAAACACAAAAGGGTTGACAATAAGGCTACCGCCTTGGAACAGTCAGTGACAAACAAGGCCGCTGGGGATTTAAACCAGGTTCTAGGGTACACCAAACCTCACATTTACCCTACTGTCATCCCAATAAAACGTGACAGTGTAAATAAAGAAATCCGCGCCATGAACTATTCTCTAACCAGCAAGGCAGCATTAATAGGCAATATAAGTAAAGTACGAAGATGCTCATGGTATACATAAATATGTAACTTGGCTTATTTTATTTGCGACAAAACAATTTTGTTGTTGTTTTTTTATGATTTTTCAAACAATGTTTTAGGGAAACTACGGTAGAGTCCCGGCTACTGTTAAAATAAAAGTCTACAATGTGAAATAACACTTTTATATCACTGATAAAATACAGTATTTCATTGCTTATCATAAAATAAATAATAAGAACATTCTATATATAGTTCAATATATATTGTGAACGAATCATACGGTCTAAAGCCGCTAATAAATATCCGTCTGAACGTGCCATACTATGATATCTCTATATATTGTATACTTTGATATTGTCCCGTTTAGTTTGCATTGAGCTAAGTGTGCAATATTATACGATAATGCACACATTGATATTGCACCGGAACTTTTTCTCGTGCTTGCTAAGAGCCGCGAAATAGAAATTAGGAACTACTTTCAAATAAAATAACGGAATACTTCCTATAGTGTCAACAGAAAAATACGTGTATTTTGTTCAACCGTTTATGGCTGAAATTGATAAAATAATTGAAATGGATATTCACCCACCCACTATGTTTTTAACATTATCGAATGGTAAACAAACTTTAGAAAATCGCTTGATGTTTTCAAAAAACAAAATGAAACTGAATGACAAGATAGGAATTTCATCAAAAGCTATACAAAATAACACAAATACAATGAAAAGTAATAGTCATACAATAAACATTGGTCAAAAACAATATGAAAGTATACAATAAAAAGGTTATTGAATTTGTATGGCTAAATATTACTTGGAACTCGTTGTTTTGGAGCAGGACGACTCGCAAGCTCGTCGTCCTTTGCCAAAACAACTCGTTTCAAGTAATATTTAGCCATACAAATTCAATAACCTATAATATTACAATGGTGTTCTTTGTCATATCATTCCCGGTTATCTCCTTTTTTAGAAAACGTCATGTTAGCCCCGGTCACCCGGCCTGCTTTATATGTGTTCATTACCCTAGGCCTTTGGAAAAGGGGTCGGTTGAAATTGACGCTCACGTAGGGACTGCGAACGCATTCTATAATCACATTTTTGTATTTGCTGTATTTACTTACCACTGTTATAGATTTAAAGTATAGAAGGTCTTGTTTATAATGATTTAGCAAATGATGAATCGAATTAAAACAAACAATACATATACGTCATACTAAGGAACTACTATAAGCCAATAATGAACTTAGAAATGAATAATTCTATAACGAATAATTGAACGCATTATACAAAAATGATTACCGAAAACTCCATGTAGTATATAATAACCGACCGACACATTCTACTACCCGAATATAACAGGCATAACTTATACACTTTATATGCGAACATATTTAACCCATAGCCAACGCTCCAGACATTTGGATTATGTCGAGTTTCTCCAACGATATTTTATTAAATGTATTCAAGTCAGAAATACATTCTCGAAACTGGGAATATATGTTACATGACACCCATACGACGTGAACGTTGCACTTGGTCATATCAGGACATGACGTCGCTTTAAATGTTGTCATATATATGTTATGCGTCTGTACATATTATAACGCTAATTAATAAAAGTAGATATACAAAAGAGTATGATAATGGACCTTTGGAAACGGCCGAGCACGACACATACGAAATGATGCAGTCTCGGTTTGATTGAGACTGTTCATTTCAAACAGGAATTGAGCATTCAAGGACCGCAGTTAACCGAAAGCACGTATAGAAAACAATCACAAACATAAAAGGGTTGACAATAGGGTTACCGCTTTGGAACGGTCAGTGACAAAAAGGGCCGATGGGGGTTTAAACCAAGTTCTAGGGAGAAACAGATCTCACTCTTACCCTACCGTCATCCGAATAAAAAGGAGATAAAGATATCCACGCCATGAACTAATCTCTAACAAACATATAAGACATAGTAAGACATATTTCGCCTAAGTTATGTTCTCCTTTGCATCGTAATACAAGTACACTAGTGTGTTACAATAGTTAATTCATGACTTTGAATACACACAGGAAAAAATGGACTGTAACAATTGCATGTATTCAGGCAAATCTTTTGAGTTCTATTTTTATCCATGTTACATCTTAATGTATCACTAATGACATCAAGATGATATGAATCCTTTATTATATTTATTAAATGAAATATCTGACGTATGTGTTTCAAACGAACTATTGCGATTAGTTTTGTGTAGATTATATATATTTTTTAAATATCTTATTAAGCCAAATCTGATCCTTCAGCATTTTTAATTGATTGTTTACTCGCTCCTTCATTTTTTTTATATAACCATATCACATTCGTGAGAGGGTGATAGGCAGAATGATCACGCTGAGGATATATTTTTCTACTCGTGCTGGTGCCAGAACCTGTCTATCTGCTCCAAAATGTCGAACACTTTCCTCAGGGGTGCACAGAGCGCATCCAATGGATCATGTTGTGTTGGTTCCCTTGCCTTGACAACAATCTGCTGGGCATAACCAACTGCCGGTCCCGAGCACTGGAAATATTTGATAAATGTCATTAGGGTCTGTTAAAATAAATAAATATCACATTCATATACTCACAGAAAATATGGACTGTAAAAATTACATGTTGATACATTCAGGCAAAATATTTGAGATATAAATAGCGTTATCCTTTTTTTTTCTTTTTGTTTTTTTTGAAAACTTTTTCCTATGAAGCTTATATCGTTGGGCTGAAAAAAAACTTAACTAATAAAATGAGTGTTAGTTTATTGAAATCGGTAAATTACGTTTGAAGTTATGATGAGTTAAACATATCAATTTCACCATACTGAGCATGACGTCGCTGAAACAGTACGCACACCAACGCGGATCGAAGCTGCGCATGTGATACGTTTTTACTATCACCCTTCAATGTACTATCACCCTGTACTATCACCTCGCATCAGATAGTTAGAAATTACAAAGTCTTGGCTATGGGGATTTAGCATGGGCGTTTTATGTGAGGTATAATAATATATATTACAATGCACGTATGCATAGTCATAATCCACACTATTCTTTCTTAAAGTATCCATGTAAGAAATCTTCTTTTTTTCTAACTTGTATAATTTCAAATAGTATTGTCATGAAGGTGTTTAAAGCACGTTCGGTTGTGATCGGAATCGCAATCTTTTTAAGTGAACAATCGAGACAACTAAACCGCACTAATTTAAGATAAACACAGAGTAAACGACAATTGACCCATCCTAAAAGAGATAAAGTCTCCTCTATCAGGAAGATAATGCTATTATGACAACTTATGAAAATATCGTTTTGACAACATTGCAAGCTACTTAATAAATACTTATAAAGTTGATCCTTTGGGAGCAACAAACACAATTAAGAGAATAAAGCAGCAGACTCGATTTTATTGAGTCTGTACATGAGAAGTAATGAAAGAAGCAACACCTCTCACGCCCTTTAGCACCGGCTTAAGCGGTATTCTACTTCAAGTTTATCCTTAAACTGTATGCCATGCTATGTTCATATATTAAGATCTTTCAATCCACATGTAAACACGATTTCTATGTGTATACAATGCCATTGACTACAGTTAATACAGTAGTATATTCGCATAATTAAACTCTATCGTGATTCCATTTCATCCTTAAAGAAAAGGTTAGTACTCATTTTTAATATTGTATAACCTTTTCTTGCTTGCACGTTTAAGTCTTCATAGTTTAATTAAATGCTTCTTAATTGATGATATAACCTTAATAGAAAATGAGGGAAACAATGTAATTTACTTTCATTTGCACAATCTTAGAAAACAATGTGTAATCAATCATAATCCCCAAATCTGGGGATGAAACGCGCAGTCTCTCATTACAATATATTTGTCTGAATTTTAAAATGTTAATCTGTTTTTCACGCGTCTTACTTACGAATTGAATACATAACAAGAGCTGTCGGAGAACAGCGCAGCCCGACTATTCGATTTTTCAGAGAATAATAAATTATATAGCCAATATATACCATCAAAAAACAAGGCTAAAATATTTGGGGTGGGTTTGGGGCTATGCGGGTATAGAAACTCGGGCCGATATAAAATTATTGTCAGAATCTCATACAAATTATAATAATATTTGGGGCAGTGTGTGAAATTTTATTATTTTTATCAGTTTTAATCCAAAATTACTGTCATTTTAAAGAAATTTGTGGTCGAAAGGCAACTCGAGGAGGGAGGGGATATCTGACAATTTTGATTGTGGCCTCATTCCAGTTTTTGTTATTGATATTTCATATGTGTATCTGAATTTAATCTAAATTTTTATATGTAAATGATTGCGTTCAAATTAAAATTTTAATATCGAAATAATGCAAGATAAAATGAAAACAATTCCCTTCCACTTGTCCTGCATGTGCGGGGAGCCCATAAACAAATGGGGTGGGGGTAGGGTGCGGTCGCATAGTTGATATAGGTGTAGCTTTGATAAAACAAAACAACACAGACATTTCTATATCTATATGTAAATAAACACAAAAAAAACAACATTCGGGTGGTGATGATGATGGGATGGTTTGGAGGGTGGGGGGCGAAACATATTCATAAACTGATAAAACAAAACAACACAAATATATGCAACAACAAACAGAAAAACAAACAAAAAACATTCGGGTGGTGTTGATGATGGGTTGGGGGGATGGCTGGGGGGTTGGAGTGAAACATATTGATCAACTGATAACACAAAACAACACAAATATATGTAAAAGAATACATTCGCGTGGTGATGGTGTGGGGGATGGTTAGAGGATGGGGTGTGGGTGTAACATAGCTATATGTGTAAACGTACACCAAAACAACACAGAAATATGCAAAACAAAAAAATATATATATAAAATTCCAGTTTCGAGTGTGGGGTTGGGTGTGTGTGTGTGTGTGGGTGGGAGTGGGAGGTTGACAACATAGCTATATGTATAAGAATTGACCAAAGTACAGAAAAATAAAATAAAACTCGAGTTTCGAGTGGGTGGTGGGGGAAGCGGCGGGATGGGGGCAACATAGATATATGTGTACGAATTGACCAAAACAACACAGAAATATGTAAAAAAAAATAAAAAAAATATTGAGTTTCGAGTGTTGGGGGTGATGAGTGGGGTGGGGGGGGGGGGGGGGGTGGGTCGGGAGGCGCGGGAGGTATTGAGGAAACATAGCTATAATTTTGTGTTGGCTAATGTTTGTCCCTCATACGTAATGCAGTTTGCACAGTAGAAACAAACGTCGAACAGGAACAATTACATTCACAGAACCAAAGACTCGCGTTCAAAATATGCATTTATAAACAGAAGCAAATATGCGAAACCACATACATAAAAGAGTTGACAACATCGTTACCGACTTGAAAAGGTATGTGTCATAAAGCTCGCTAGGGGGTAAAACCAGATTCTAGGGTACACCAAACATACCCTCCTGTCAATTAAATGGGAAGTTGTAAAGAAAGAAGTCTCCTTTAACGAACTATGCATGCTTTATAGGCAATATAACTAAAACACAAATACTATAATGTATATATGATTATAAAAACAGATCCGAAAAAGGCACGCCGCAACTACTCAGTTAGTTGACGGAAGTAAGAGTAACAAAAGCATATCCCGTTGATTACGCGAACATACAAGTTAAGAAAAACATCAACCGTTACCTTACCTTATAGGCCGTCTCATAGGGTCCAATATCATGCGGTTAATCGCATGCTAAACATGGAGTGCGTTTAAAAATGACCACTTTTGATAAATGATCACATTCACACAACCTTGATCAAACTATAATTTTACTTCTGTTAGAAAATTTATCAAACGTGGTCATTTTGAAACGCATTCCATGTTTAGCATGCGATTAATCGCATGATATTGGACCCTATGAGGCAAAACATCTGACAAAGTTGCTAATAACATCGGCATTAAATTTGGAAAGGAAATATATCATTCACAGGATGCAATGAACCAAACACAAGCAGTCAAAGAACATGTCACATAACTATTTGTTTTTAAATTAGCCAAGAATAATAAGAAGTTGCTGTACAAATGCGGCAACTAATGTAAACTTGTTTTTAGGAACATTTACACATATCAAACTGAAATATCAAACTGTGATGCGTATACCCATGATTAAATATACTAGTAATATCAATGAACATACCTAATCATGGAACTTCCGATCAACATCTAGTTGGGCCTACACATTCTTATCATTGATGCTTCATTGCGTTTTATATCCCATATTAATACTGTTGTCGCTTTCTGTCAACTCATTTATGTTAGTGATGTAATCCCTTGCCTTTCATTCATCTTTGTAGTTGTTATTTGTTTCTGTCTGTATTTGTGCTTGACTGTGCTTGACTGTCGACCGTGAACGCTAAATTTCATGTTCGCCTTTTAACAATATAGTTAATAATATATACCCTAAAGAACTTCAACTTAACAAAGCTCATATTTCTGATACTAACGCTTTTTCTTTTATCAATTTATATCTCTCTATTGAAAATGTTGAAATAATTAGCCACCTCACGCTTACCCTATTACCATCCCAATAAAACGAGACAATGTAAATAAATATATCCCCAACATGTTATATATTCTCTTACAAACAAGGCAGCATTAATAGGCACTATAGGTAACACATAGATGATCATGTATATATGAATATAAAAGCAAAAGTCTAGAAAGTCACAAAACAAGTACTCAGTGACATGGCAGAATTCGGAGCAACAAGAGAACAAACCATTAAGACATGTATCAAATGCAACCATCCTTTGAAGATTTAGTTAGACGTCATCATAGGGTCCTCAATATCTGAGGGCATAGCACATTCAAAGAGGAAAGCATAGTGGCGAACTGTATATGGGCAATCCAATAAACATGCAGTGGGTTACAATGTGATAGGGTCATAACTTGTTTTGATAACAATTTTCACAAGTTTAATACAGACTGTATGAAAGTGATTATGACCAAGGGTCTTACGAAGTTTGTAAATCACATCACCATAGAAGTCAGGTTGTGATTGTCCGTGTTCATATATGTAACTTCCTATACACATCGTATGATTGAAATTCCACGTTATACACTGAAAATGTGACCCTATTGTTGCATCCTTTTAAAAAACAATTCCATGTGTTATTGGAAAGGGATGTGGCTAGTCTGGGAATAAAATACGTTATTAAGCCCTATACTTCACACAGTTCATATTTCTGATACTGTCGTTTCTTTTCGCGTTGGTACTTTGGGATCATCAATCTGCTATGACCTGTGTTGTTTTGTGTCCGTAGTTCCCAAGTGACCCCTTTTTTAATATGTATCTCTCTTTTGAAAATGGAGAAAAGATAAGCAAAATCTATGGCAAAATCTCATTTATTTCAAGTTTGTCCATTTAGACGGAGACTTTTCAATGGCAACATCTTATGATATGTCTCAACTTATTCATTTTCTAGAGCTTAGTCTCAATATTTCGGCCTAAGGCTTTTATCAAGAAAACAAAGAAAGTAGATATGACTACATTTTGATAGCGTCTATTGCACACACATGTTCAACGGAAATGAAATCAATGTCGCGTTGTTTGACGACGTCACTTCCGTAAATGCAAGTTATGGCGCCATCATGTCGTTATGTTGCCGCTACATATAACAGCAGGTACCCACATATCCTTTAAATTTCAGCCATCTGGTTTGGCGGTGCATAGTTTTCTAATCCACACAGCTTTATTAATTTGTCTCTCTATCTTACTAGCCGTATACAGTTTCTGCTAAACTTCAAAGGATATGTCATTTAAGGTGTGTCGTCCGTCGTCAAAGTGATGATTAATCGGTTTAACTAAAAAGCTTCTATATCATGGTTGCCGTTGCCATAAACTTTGAAACACCTTTGCATATATATCGATATATTTTAGAATGCTATGAACTCTTGACATGTACCTCTGGGGTGCCAGATGTTTCAGAAGGCCTGACTACCAGTTTAACGTGTAAAGTACTGTAAAATAAATTCGGTTCAGAACGGGATATGGCACAGGCTGATGTACAATTTATTGCCCCTGTGAGCCCTAGCCCCGTGACCGTTGAAACACAAGTCTCCTATCTGGATTTATTACCAGTTTAACTAAAAGTACGTCCAAATACTTTCAAAATGAGGACATAGGTTGATGATGTCCCGACGTGTGCACATGTGACCTCCTGGGCACTTGGACAAGCATTTATATATGATTCTCATTTTAGAACTGTAGTTTTTGTTAACAAATGCCTGTTGGTACGAAGGAAATAAGGTAGTTTATAGGGTGACCCTTCACTCAGCACCCGTTTCTAGGGGTGGTATGCAACTCCTATAATGAATCGACACAGAAAAAAAGTTTCAATACCCTAACACCAGTTAGGAAAAAGAAACGATTAAAAGCAATTTGGCGTACGTTTTAATACCTCTCATGAACATACGCAATAAAACCGAGTCCGATACTGTTGGTATCAAATTTTCAGTATTTATATAAACTGACGAATCTCGATTCAAATGTAATATTTTAACATGTCCATAATCTAAAAGGAACCATTTTAGACCTCATTTTATAACACTTTATAGCAAAACTGGGTAGATACAACTGTTTGCTTTTTTGACGTTGTCTTTTTCACTACGTTTATGTTATTCCAAGAAAAATAAAAATATCGGACAGGGAAAGCAGCATTCAATGACGACAGTCAACCACAAAACACAAAAACAAACACGCAAACAGACATAACAAACACAAAAGGGTTGACAATAGGGCTACCGCCTTAGAACGGTAAGTGGCAACAAAGGCCACTGGGGGTTTAAACCGGTTCTAGGGTGCACCAAACCTCACACTTACCCTACTGTCATCCCATTAAAACAGGACAGTGTAAATAAAGAAATCCCCGCCATGATCTAATCTCTAACCAACAAGGCAGCATCAATAGGCAATATAAGTAAAACACAAATATGCTCGTGTAAATATAATACAAAAAAACAATAGCCTAGAAAGCCACAATGAAGGTACTCAATGACTTGGCAGAAGCCAGAGCAACAAGAGAATAAACTATTAAGGGCAAAACAGGAAAGATCATAGACAAACATCAAACGCCACCGTCCAAATGGGCTTTAGGTAGGCGTCATCATAGGGTCCACAGCCTGTCCGGTCATCGTACAATTAAAGAGGAAAGCATAGTGGCGAACTGTAAAAGGGTCCACCACCAAGTATGCAGTACGTTGCAAAATGATAGGGACATAACCTCTTTTGATAAACTTTTTAACAAGTTTAACAAAGATAGTATGAAAGTGATCATGACCAAGAATCTTACGAAGTTTATAAATCACATCACCATAGAAGTCAGGTTGTGATAGTCTTTGTCGCAGAAGAGTCCTTAAATTACTTTTATATTTGGAAAGAAGATAAGACCGACTTTATAATACGTTTTATAATCATTATTGTTGAAAGGATCTATGTTAGTCAAACTGGTGCGTCATTTCAATCAACGCGCTAATACTTATTAAGCGTAATTTCCTCCATTTATGTTCAGGCAAATACATTCAATAAATACTGAAAAGTGTATCCCTATGAAGCAACAAAACACAAACAAGAGAAAGAAGTAGTAGACTCGGTTATATTGAGTCTCTATACGAGAAGTAATATAAGGAGAACAATTATGTTATGCCTGTTATCAGTGTTCAGTGACAATTTGATTTCAATTTATTTTTTCAGTGAATTGTATTAAGACTAAATTGTTGCTGTATGTTTCAAGAAATATGATATTGAGATGAGTATAATTTTAAAGAAATGTTTTTTCACATAACTTGCAGCGTCGAAGTGAAATATAGCCATGACATGAGGCACCATTTCATAATACACAAGTTTGATAACAAATGCAAATGAAAACGGAATTATCGTTCGATCTTTAACATTCTACTAGGTTTTCAATCGGAATCACCTAGTCGATCGATCTCCATAACCAAGAAAAAGCATCGGTTTATGAAAATCGACGAGACTAGTTTCGATTGCGTATAAGACCGAATAAAAAACATACAACATCAGCTTGTATATGCTGTTTCATTAGTACATGCGTGTGGATACAAATAATCTTACAGTTTTGACTATTTAGTATGTATAATTTATTACAAATATTGAACAAAATCAATATAAAGATCGCTGCATTTATTAAATTTGTAAATTCCTCTATATGACGTACAACGCGTATGGTTTTAACTTGAAAGTCCATTTGGGTGTTTATATCTACAACTTGAGTGTAACATTAATCGCTACTTTAAACATCAAGTGTTCTCCAGAAAGACATGTAATAACAAATTGTTTAATATGTATATAATCAATTCAATTTAATCTAAATGAGGACTTACAATCTACATAAGAGCTTTAAGGGTACTTGCTAATCTGTCAATGTGATACTACAGAAATAACAGTGTATCTCAATAGCCAACCTTGTAAAATTCAGAATCAATTCGTATCAAGCAACCGATTAAAATTTGGAAAAGAATCACCAACATTACATCTGAAATAATAACTGCATGTACCAATGTACATACACATAATCTGTGAAAGTAATTAAAGTTGGACGGCTCCTGGTACAGTGCATTGGGGAGTATAGAATGATCAGTAGTAAAGAATCATTTCAGTTCTGCTGTTTAAATTCAATTGTATCAGCTCATGTATTTTAGATTATTTAAAAAAAAAACAGGATTGAACATACATCATAAAAATTATAAGAATACATTTATGCTGCTGTGAAATGATGGAGTGCATTTTTCCATGCAAAATGTAACAATAAGTGCAAACCTATCAGAAAAAACTGATTCTTTACTACCCCAATGAAGTGTGTGATTTTTTACTGATATAATAAATGATAGGGACACAAGTCAAAATGTAATCATCAAATAAGTAAACTTGTTAAAGTTCTGCACTTCTAGGGATGTACATATTGGTGCAAAAACACTATTAAAAAATCACAGTTATAGGATAACATTTTTAGGATGTTTGCTATTGTATAATTAAAAGGGTAAATTTAAATCAGAAACAATAGACATGTTTAAATTCAGTTTTCTCAGCTCATGCATTTTAGATTATTTTAAAAAAAAACAGGATTGAACATACATCATAAAAATTATGAGAATACATTTATGTGAAATAATGTGGTGCATTTTTCCATGCAAAATTCCATGCTATAAATTTAGACGTTTACCCCAAGTAATTCTATAACCCTCAACCATTCTAATTTTCTTATTTTTTGCAAACATACAAATATTCAGAAAAAAAAAGAATATTTTATAAATAATTTCAAGTTGAACATATTTTTACACTCCAATAATACACGCTTGCTTGATAATGGATAAAGCTTCAGATTATTTACTACTCCGTCTCGTCTGTATTTATTTATTTATTCATTCACATACTTCAATGCTTTTGTTTACTTTTCAGGAGTGGCGAGACTATTTTAAGATATTTTACAATAGCCATGATAGCTCTAATAGGTTTCCTTTGTTCCTGCTTATGATATAATTTTCATAAACCTTAAGGCCTAAGCCAAAACCGTGCACTAACTGCCGGTGTATTTAAGCCATGCTATACATGACAGATTTGGCAGTTATACCATGGTGTACCCAATAACCTTTTATAAAGAGCCTAAATGCCTAAGGTACAAAACAGATATTTTTCTCGTATATACGATTTATACTGCACTCTCGGGCCTACGGCCGCCGAGAAGCAGTATAATCGCACATATTAAAAAGATATGCAATACATATCACATATGCTTAAAGGAGCCCATTATTACCCTTATAACTTATATTTATTTGATAGATCTATTTGTATAAAAACTATTGATATATTTCTCACGGTTAAAATCACAGCCGAAACACGTTATTATTACGTTTCCATAGATCACTCGGCACACCTTTACGGAAATCAACGGGAAAAAATCCGGAATATTACGACTTTACACGAAGTCCAACTTCGGCGATGACGTCACACAGATGCCCAGATACAATCAACAATTACGATGTTTCAGTTTCTGAGAGTGTACTTTTTTTCAAGCTGATTAAAATTATTATATCTATTTTTTTTTTTTCAATAAATGCTTATATGATCTGATCATGATTTATATGATCAGATTATTGCTTGCTAATTTCACTAATGTCCTATAAATCTATTATTTTTTTTAATAATTATAGTACATTAGGCCAAATTGTTTGAAACAGCCAGAACAAAGTCATTTTATGACACTGTGTATTCCGTAACAAGTGAAAGAAGGGTTTTATGATCCTAGCCATATCCTGTTATCACCTTTCTGTAACACAGTCAGTTAGTTTTATGACCCTGCATATTCAAGATTGAGTGACAAGTAAGGGTTTTATGGCATTTATGGTATTTCGCAGTACTTAGCCACTTTTACCCAGCTTATATGGCATCAGTTGTATTACCATGTGTATTTCACCATCAGTGGTAGTGAATTCAGTGCTGTATGGAACAAAGCATAATTAGGCCAATATACCTTTATAAAGCTCTTATTTATAAATATCTACACCAAAAAAGAGGTTATAACATTAGAAAAATGAATGGCGGTGGGAATATAAACTTTATAATTAGACATAATATTGTAATACCTAATCCAATTATATATGTGGCTCATTACCTGCTCAAACAAATAGGGTAGATAAGTAAGGAGAATTATATTTTTCTTCACTCACAGGTTTTTTGGCTGTTTTTATAGCCGAAATTCGGTCATATTCCCAATGACAAAACATATCTTTTTTTCCCAATGAAGAGGAAATAATTCCCAATTTAAAAAAAATAATCTATATATCTTTTTTTTTTTAAGAATGCCAATCCAATGATTGGGGTTCAAAAGCTTAAATAAATGCTTCTGTTTATCTTGGTGTACAAAAAACAGTATTAAAGATATAATTATGAAAGGAATGCTTTACTTTATATTTTTCCGAATTTTATTAAAAATCGCGCTAAAATTCCCAATTTTATGAATATCGCGTTAAAATCGCGTTAAAATTCCCAATTCCAGGGGTACGGGTCATGTTCCCAAAATAATGAAAAAAAGCCCCAACTCATTTTTTTGTAACCTGATAAACAAACTTCAAACATGTATTTGTTGATATCAGATACAGAAATTAGATTTTTGGCATACAATGTTTGAGGTCAGCCCTTCCAAACGGGGTTTGTCAGAAACCGGAACATAATTTTACTGGGCCAGTTTTTTTATATAAATAATTAAAAAAAATATATATTGGGGTAAATATGTGAGGTCTTATTAAAATGCCTGAAAAAAGGTAACACACATGCTTTGAATTAGCAATACCTGTAGCGCGATTGATAAAAATAGAGTATTCTGGAGAAGAACTTGGACAGAACATGGAATGGTGATATTTATATAACTCTTACTCTTAGACCTTCGAATGACAATTATGCGATCAATGTGTACATTTGTCTAATTCCCACTGTGTATGCCTGCCGCCACCTCAGTGGGGTAAAACGTTGATAGGCGCATAATAAGTGATATGGTTATAAACACAAACAACAAAGACAAACTATGAAAGTATGCAATCAGTTAGTCTCATTTATTTGACATCTGGGTTTTTTACAAAAGGACGTATACATTATGCACCATGTGACTTGCGTTAGACCAAAAAACGTGTGGACAATTTCAGACCGTGTGTAAACGTTTCTTGTAAGACGTCACTACACTGACACCTGTATTTTGCCGTTCAAACAGTGCATAGTACCTGGATAATAGATTTAAACTAATGTATTTCATATCATTTTTTTTTTATTATTAACATTTAGTGTGAAATGGATAACAAATTATCATTTTAGGTAAGTTGTACATTTATAAAAATCAGTGTATCAGTTTATGTCTAGGGCAGAGAATCTCTAAGGAAAATCCACACATTAAAAAGTCAAACGCGTATGCACGTCGGAGGACGGTTCATTAAAAAAATCCTCTTGCCGTTCGTAGACATGTTTTTAGGTCAGAGAAAACGTAAAGCCACGGCTTCATGTTATAGGAGAGCAAATCCCTGAACTTCTGTGATGCAACAAGCTTTTCTCAGAAATGAGTCTGCAGTCAATAAACAATTTCATCCGTATGTATTTCATACTTTCAGTGACAGTTGCCTTTAATACTTCAAGAAAGTATGATCTAATATATCTCAATAAAATATTGAGTACCTGTCTGTGTTGTCAATCTGCCAGATATGGCGCGGTACTTTGTGTGACGTCACACACCGGAAATCAGCGGAAATAAACCGGAGGCGAAGACGGATATTGTATCGGTCAACAGGTGATTTTTTAACTGGCGATAAAAAGCACGGAAAGCGATATATCACCAAAAAATGAGTTGCAATGTGTTTATATAGTGTTCAGTAATAAATATAAACAAGAAACAAGAGGTATAAAAGGGCTCCTTTAACGATTCATGTAACTATTAGGACATCTTTTGTAGTAAAAACATGTATATAATACTTTGGCAGAATTACATATAAAAGCTCAATCTTTTTAAAGCATGAATAATGATTTTCTATTGCAATTGTCCAAGTATATAGGGGAAATGTTGCACACAGTTTTACGACTAAGAACGTTATAAATATGAAATAAAAGGTCTTAATAAGGAAAATATTTGAACAGATTATTAAAATATCGTTAATAAATGCATAATCAAAAGAAATATAAAAAGATCGGACACGGAAAGTAGCATTCAAGGAGGACAGTCAACCACAAAACACAGAAACAAACACGCAAACAGACAAACAAGAAGACAAAAACAATAATAAATACAAACGACATCACAAACACAAAAGGGTTGACAATAGGGCTACCGCCTTGGAACGGTCAGTGGCAAAGTAGGCCACTGGGGATTTAAACCGGTTCTAGGGTGCACCAAACCTCACACTTACCCTACTGTCATCCCATTAAAACAGGACAGTGTAAATAAAGAAATCCCCGCCATGATCTAATCTCAAACCAACAAGGCAGCATCAATAGGCAATATAAGTAAAACACAAATATGCTCGTGTAAATATAATACAAAAAAACAATAGCCTAGAAAGCCACAATGAAGGTACGCAATGACTTGGCAGAAGCCAGAGCAGTAAGAGAATAAAACATTAAGGGCACGGCAGGAAAGCTCATGGACAAACATCAAACGCCAGCGTCCCAATGGGCTTTAGGTAGGCGTCATAATAGGTTCCACAGCCTGTCCGGTCATCGTACAATTAAAGAGGAAAGCATAGTGGCGAACTGTAAAAGGGTCCACCACCAAGCATGCAGTACGTTGCAAAATGATAGGGTCATAACCTCTTTTGATAAACATTTTATCAAGTTTAACAAAGATAGTATGAAAGTGATCATGACCAAGAATCATACGAAGTTTATAAATCACATCACCATAGAAGTTAGGTTGTAATAGTCCTTGTCGCAGAAGAGTCGTTAAGTTACTTCCATATTTGGAAAGAAGATCAGGGTTACGATAATAAAATTTTGCAAAGGTTTTACGAAGTTTATGGTAACGGTAACCCTGATTGAGTATCTTTTTAGTTATACAAAGATTACAAATATTAAAGTCCTCAACTCGAGTACAAGCTCTAGATAAACGAATAAGCTGAGACACATACACCCCATAAGAAGTTGCTCGGGGAACATCCCCAACCAAGTGGGGATAATTAACAATGTCAAAATTAAAATCGTCTCTCTTGTCATAGATTTTGCTAACTATTTTACCATTTTCAATCGAGAGATCTAAATCAAGAAAAGAAGCGTTATTATCAGATATATTAGCTTTGTTAAGCTGAAGTTCTTTAGGATAAAAATAAATAACCATAGTTGGAAAGAAAGGGTTGTTCAATATGTCATCCAGATACCGAGAGGTGTCATCAAAGGCTTCAATAACATCTGCCTGGGTATCTGGTGAAATACTCAACATGAAATCCCTTTCATAGCAAAATAAGAACAAATCTGCAACAAGTGGTGCACAGTTAGTTTGATGCATCTGCATGCTTTTTTTATTACTATTCATTCCTTAATTGGGTTCTAGCATAGGCACTGTTTATTTTTAATTTCAATTTCCACAAATGCAGCTGCTTGGTTTATATAACCTGGTATAAACATAAAAATCTAACAGGAAAAGTAGCATTCAAGGATGACACACAGAAACCAGGAACAACTACATGTATATATAAAAATGAATGAAGGCAAAAATAGACACCACAAACACACAAGGATTGACAATAGGGCTACCGCCTTGGAACGGTCAGTGGCAAAAATGCCGAAGGGGGTTTAAACCAGGTATCAACATTAAAATCATCTCTCTTGTCATAGATTTTACAAATTATTTCGCCATTTTCAATAGGGAGATGTAAATCAAATAAAGAAGCGATCAGTATCAGAAATGTGAGCTTTTTTGAGTTGAACCGTGTAAATAAAGATATCCCCGCCAGGTTATAATCTCTAACAAACAAAGCAGCGTTAATAGGCATTATAAGTAAAACACATACATGATCATGTATATTTAATATAAAAAACAAAAGCCTAGGACGCCACAAAGTCAGTACTCAGTGACTTGGTAGAAGCCAGAGCAACAAGAGAATAAACCGTTAAGGGTACGACAAGACAAAATTAAAAGAAATATATAAAGATCGGACAGGGAAAGTAGCATTCAAGGAGGACAGTCAACCAAAAAACACAGAAACAAACATGGAAACAGACAAACAAGAAGGCAAAAGTAACAATAAAAGTAAACGACATCACAAACACAAAAGGGTTGACAATAGGGCTACCGCCTTGGAACGGTCAGTGGCAAAGTAGGACAAACATCAAACTTTACCGTCCTATAATGATTTAGATAAACATCGTCATAGTGTCCACAATATTTCCGGTCATCGCACCACCAAGAGGAAAACATAGTGGCGACTTGTAAATGGGTCTACCACTAGACGTGCTGTACGTTGCAAAATGACGTTGCAAAATGATAGGGTTATAACCTCTTTTGATAATTATGTTAACAAGTTTAATAACGATTGTATGAATGTGATTATGACAACGGATCTTGCGACGCTTATAAATCACATCACCATAGACGTCAGGATGAAATAGTCGTTGTCGCAGAAGTGTTCTTAAATTACTTTCCTATCAAAAGTAGATCAGGATTACGATCATACAATTTTGCAGAGGTTTTCCGAAGTTTATGGTAACGGTAGCCCTGCTGGAGTAGCTGTTTAGTATAACGAATATTAAAGTTCTCAACACGACTACAAGCTCTGGAGAAACAAACGAGTTGAGACAATATCAAAATTAAAATCATCTCTCTTGTCATAGATTTTAATAAATAGTTCCCTTTTTACAAAAGAGAGAAGTAAATCAAGAACAAGAAGTGATAGTATCAGAAATGTTAGATTTGTTGAGTTGAAGTTCATTAGGATAGATATTATTAACCATAGTAGCAATGAAAGGATTGTCAATGTTCAATATGCCATCCAAATACCGAGAGATGTCAATAAAGGCTTCGATTACATATGCCTGAGTACCGGGTGTAAGACTCAACATGAAATCTCTTTCATAGCAATAGAAGAACAAATCTGCGACAAGAGGTGCACAGTTCGTAACAATAGGGATACCAACAATTTGTCTGTAAACGGTAGTTCAGTACCTGACAACAATATTATATAATTGGAAAATGAATGCTTCACAAACTTCTTAGCAAGTCCGCATAGTGTACTAATTGTAATGTCTAAACACTTTGATATTAATAAACGACCAAAAATGTAGCTTTGTCTCTAGCGAAACTTTGGTTAATAAGAGCAATACGCTTGTCTTTGGTGACGTCATAAGGTATATAAAGTGTACATAAGTCATAAGTACTTATAGATGAAGCTTGACGTTAATAATGTTCTTATCGAGAATGTCTCATGATTGTTTTCATAAGGTTTAACACACTATTGTTTAACGAGATCTTAAACCGCAGTAAGCCATGAAATTAAACGTTTCGAGATGTTTGTGGTGGTGCAGTATTTGTTTGTAATTTAGGAATCCAGTACATGGTTAGCAGTTTGTTTTGCTTTTCGTGAAATTTGTGGAAACAGCATCATCCCGAGTAGATTGAACTGGAATATACGCATTAGTACTACTGAGTTCCAGAGATAAAACATTGACGTAATACAGGCGTCAAACAATAATTAAACTATTTGCTGCTTTAACAGCAGGAACTAAAAACGTATGAAAGGAGAAATTTGGAAATCTCAGAACACGATAAGTACAACAAATATTGCAGTCTCGGTTTGAGTGAGATTATTAATGAACGGTAGTGAAAAGTGCTTGCTACCGTTCACGCCCTCTAGCCCCGGGTTGAGCAGAACTCGATACTTAAAATGTCTAAAGCACAAACATGGGTATGCATATGACGGTGAACATGGAACCTTCAATGAGGTATTTTCACACCATTCCATAGCCAGCTGCGCATGGTTCCAGTTTCTAATAAAACGCTTTGCCCTAAATGAGAAAACAATGGGCGAAATAGTCACAATGGTTGGGACCAGGCAACATATCCTAAGGGTGATCAAACAATACTCAGAACCTTTAAAGGCTGGAGTATTAGAACCACCTATTCGAAATTCAAGTAGGAAAACGAGGTATTTAAGAACGTACCACCAATATATATAATATAAAACAAATCCATTTTGAAATTCGTGAATTGCCGATTTTAAAAATAAGTATACAAGTCGAACAAGAAATGCAGCTTTCAATCAAAGAACACAATAAACCCAAAAACTCGCAAAAAGACAAACATGAATGCAATATATAAAAGAATGAAGGTATATGACGTCACAAACACAAAATGGGTTGACAATAAGGCTACCACCTTGGAACGGTCAGTGGCAAAAAAGACCTCTGCGGGTTTAAACCAGGTTTTAAGGTGCACCAAACCTCACACTTACCCTACTGTCATTCCTATAAAACGAGACATTGTAAATAAATAAATAAATAAAGAACTCCCCGCCATGAACTATTCTCTAACCAACAAGGCAGCATTAATAGGCAATATATAAGTAAAACACAAAGATGCTCGTATATTTAAAAACACAAAAAAACAATAGCATAGAAAGCCACAAAGAAGGTACTCAATGACTTGGCAGAAGCCAAAGAAACAAGAGAATAAACCATTGAGGGCACGACAGACCAGATTTCAGACAAACATCGAAAGTCACCGTCATTTTGGGCTTTAGGTAGACGTCATCATACGAAACGAATATCTATGGCACAGCGGCAGTTTTGCCAATGACCGTTCCAAGACTGCAGCCCTATTTTCAACCCTTTTATGTTGATGAAGTCGTATGCATGCTTTCTTTTTACTATAGTGTAGTTGACTTGTGCCCTACAATGATATATTTTCTGATCGACCTTTATATTTACTTTTTTTGTTAATTGTATCTGTCACATTATCATTTCAAAATAGGTTTGCCCTTCAGGTATGTGTAGCAGCAATTCATTCTTGTTCAAGTGTAACATTGATTTGATGAACCAACGCAGTTAGATAGCACGAGATTAACAACAAATTATCAATTACAAGACAAATAAAGGCTCCTCTGCAAAGTGTTTTGAGCAAGATATAATAGTATCTTGACGACTGATAGTGAAGGAAATCATATCTTTAAGATCGTATTTGAAGTGTATCCGTTGCTATGCTCTATTTTTGATGTTTGACAATTCACGTGTTCAGACGATCAGTTGACGTTTGTAGTTAGTGTGGTGCATGCATTTCAATCATAGTTGCAACAACTTCGTTTTAAAGCAGTTACACAATTTAAGACAAAATAACAGATTGATTACAATTGAGGAAGGTAAGTAACGCATGTATGCATTTTATCAGATACATGTAACCATTTATAAAGCTTTTAGCTCAGGATGTTTTCATTATTTAAAAAATAACTGCATGCTTAAATAGAATATATTAATATATGTCAATGAAAAATGCATTTATGGAGTTAAATAAGCATGCATCACTGTTGAAGATTAGGTCAGGAAATAAACTATTTGAAAACATTTTTTTTTTTAATTTTCAAAAAAGTGTTAAATTTGGTGGACACATCTATACTGGAACTTTCTGAATAGATTAGCCAAACATAATGCGGTATTTGAAGTTCGTATTTGTTTTTAAATAAAAAAAATAATTCTGTCACACTAACTTGGACTAATCATGGAGAAAATCCTAATCCTATTATAACACAATCACTAATCAAGAGTGTGTATGCAAATTCCGAAAATATCGCTCGATATATACTTTAGAATAGCTGCCAATAAATGACAAATATGATTTCTTTTTTGTTTTGACAATATCGAGTACGATAGAGGTTATCTTTGCAAGAAGATTTCTATTTGCATCAGGGTTTGTAACATCTTAATGGATTGCAAGTAATGATTGCTTCCAAATGTGTTGTCATGTTTGTTAGATACTGGGACCACATGGTTTAAATTGTTTACTATTGTCATTGTGATTATTGAATTCTTCTCAACCCGAGGCAAGGGGCGTGAGCGGTAGCAAGCATATTTCAATACCGTTCATGAACAGCCTCAATCAAACCGATACTGCAATATTTCGTATTTATCGTGTTCGGACGATACCAGAGGTACACCCTCATACTCTTTTGTTTAAGAAAGAGCTAAGACGTTTGTTCTTACACAATGAGAAACGTATTTCAATTGTTATTTGTTTAAAAATAATACAATGAAATTTCTGAAATATGTAAAAATTATTAACTATATTAACGCAGGCTTCATAACCGCTACTCCTAACTAAATACCATTTTGTTTATTTCGCTCTTCGGGGCATAGTATTTTGTTAGATACTGGGACCATACACCGCTGTACATTGGGGCAGAAAATATCTCTATGTCCACCGCCATATGCATGCCATCTTTGGGATGGTTAAAATTATGTACTATTGATTTTCTTCAGTGAAGATACCTGGAGTCACATTTGTACATGGACTTTCACAATAACGAAGAATACAACTTTACAATTGTTTCAGATAAGAACAGATCACACAATTTTAGCAACAAACAATTTTCTCCATAAAATAAACTTAATAGAGAATCCACTTTGTTCTTTCTGTTCATCAGTCAATGAAATAAATACACATTTACTATGGGAATGCCAGCTTTAACAACGTATACTTACAAACCTTAAGGACTGGTTAAAACAAAATAGTGTTGAAATATATTTTGAAAAGAGGTCATTTATCTTTGGAATATATGGTGAAAACACAAGTGTTCTAAATCAGCGTGTATTGTTGGAGACAAAGTACTACTAATACTCTTGTCGATGCTCAAAAAATAAACCTAGCCTAACTACACTGAAAAATAGACTAAAACATTTTTATAAAACAGATGAAGAATTTGCAATTACAGAAAATAATTATAACTGTTTCTTAAAAACATGGGAACACTTTCATAACTTTTTAACATGAACAAATAGCAACCTTTTTTTTAAATGAATATGTATTATTAAAAATCTCATGCTGAGATGCCCTCACCCATCCTGGCTTATTTTGCTGAATAACATCTCCCCAGAGCTTAATTATAGTGAAATTATCTTTATTAAGAACTCATACACATTTAAGTAGACTACATATAACTAGTACGTTGTATACATAACATTGAATTGCTGTAAGGTGTGCAGAGGGATGGTCCTCCCCGACCCTCTGCCCATCAATAGACGGGGAGAATAAATGGGCTTCTATTTTTTGAAGCTGACAGAAACAAACAAAAAATAACCTTATCAAAGACAAGCTTATTGCTCTGATTCAAAAATAAACGTTCGCTAGAGAAAAAACTACATTTTTGGCCTGTAATTATATCAAAGCGTTTTTACTAACGGCAGTTTAGACAATTACACTATGTGGACTTGCCAAGCTGTCTGTGAAGCACTCATTTTCCTATTACATGTATTAGATAATATTTTCGTCAGGTGTGGAACGACCGTTAATAGACAAATTGTCGGTATCTGTGTACCTCTTGTCGCAGACTTGTTCTTCTACTGATATAAAAGAGATTTCATGTCGAGTCTTTCATCCGATACACAGGCAGATGTAATTGAAGCCTTTAATGACACCGCTCGATATGTGGATGACATATTAAACATTGACAATCCTTGTTATTTTGATTCTGTTGTTTAACTCTTATATTTACATGGGGATGTTCCCCGAGAAACTTCTTATGAGTCTATGTGTCTCAATTTATTCATATTCTTAATCTTTATATAACTAAAAAGCTACTCCATCAGGGCTACTGCTGCCATAAATTTTGCAAAACCTTTGCGAAATTGTATTATCTTAACCCTGATCTTCTTTCCAAATATAAAAGTAATTTAAGAACTCTTCTTCAATGCCCTCAATGGTTTATTGTCTTTTTGCTCTGGCCTCTGCCAAGTCACTGAGTACCTTCTTTGTGGCTTTGTAGGCTATTTTTTTTTGTATTAATATATAAACGAGCATCTTTGTGGTTTACTTATATTGCTTATTAATGCTGCTTTGTTGATTAGAATATAAGTCATGGCGGGGATTTCTTTATTTAATCTGTCCCGTTTTATTGGGATGACAGTAGGCTAAGTGTGAGGTTTGGTGCACCCTAGAACCTGGTTCAAACCCCCAGCGGCCTTTCTTGCTACTGACCGTTCCAAGGCGGTAGTCATATTGTCAACCCTATTGTCAACCCTTGTGTGTTTGTGATGTCTTATCTTGCCTTTTATTCATCTTTATATATAGTTGTTCTTTGTTTCTTTGTGTGTTTTTGGTTGACTGTCGTCCTGGAATACTTTGCCTGTTCGATATTTATATCTACTTGTTTTGTGTTACATGACCGTTAACTACATTTGTTGTAATACACGTACATTGCTGCTCCAATAATTTAGTAGTACTGCAATGAGGTATTGATGGTACATCTGATTTTAATAACTGTATACTTCCCATCCCAATGCAGATAACCGATTGGTCCAACTGTAATCCCTGAAGATGAAGATGTATTTGATAGCTTCTGTTGGTGTCATGCTGTGTTTGGTGTATACTATAGCATGTAAGTATTGGCAGTTGGTAATACTAACATTGAAACGTACTAGAATCTAAAAATCGGACAATAAATACAATAATAATTTTTAATGTTGGAAACATTACCAGTCATTATTTTGTTAACCTATATTATTATAATGATTTATAATTTTCTAACATCGAATAAACAACATTTAATACATGTGGTGAGTTACATAACACCAACAACATAACTCACACAAGAAACAATATCAACAAGTTAAAAGTAAGTAAAGGAACTATTATATGAAATATTAAATACGAGACATTAAATTAGTTATTTGCGTCATTAACCGTTTTCTGCAGTCTCTGACAAAACACCTATTAAAACGCTCAGAATAGGCATAACTTACAAATACATTTTGTTGAACGCTGGACCTTGATATCGAAGTGGGAGTTATTCGCATCGCAATAATAACTCAGATATTTCTGAATATCTTATTTTCAAACTCGCTTCATTTGCCTTATCGTTTTAGAACGGTAACGATACTACTTACGTTTTGACTTTGACCCACGAGTGTGGCCGTGGTTTTGATTATAGTGAATTAGACAATGTGTGCGATCACACAAACAGTAGAATATTGAAATACAATTTAAACTTTTCTTTGAATGAATAATGCAAGCATAGGCAAGATATTAAAACAGAGAATGTAGCTTTCACTAGCAAAACACTCACTCAAAACAATATTACAAGGCAAACAACAGAAGCAAAATATGCCGATTGCGGCTCAATAAACAAAACATGGGTTGACATCAGAAGAACTGCATTGAAACGTTCTTTGGCTAAAAGGTCGCTTGGGGTTTATACAGGTTTTAGGCTGCACCACATCTTACTATTATTGTATTATCATCCCAGTTTAAATAAGGTAATCCCCTCTACTGGTTCTGCAGGTAGATACATAAATACAATACAGCATATTCCTTATGCTTCTCTTGACAATGATGATATGGTCCTGCCAGTTGTTTACGACACATCGGTATGCAGTCAATGAACCTGTTAATTATTATCAAACATATTTTTAATGGCCGAAATAGGTTTTGACCTGTAAAGAAAGCATTCATTTGAACTGTAAACTTCAGTGTGACCTTGACTTTACTGAGAATGATGATAGTTGTTTGCGTTATGTCATAGTGATCACATTAACCGATAATCACTTTCTTTCTACTATCTTAACACTTATAGTGCGACACGACAATACAAATGCTTGCCATTTGACTCTGCAGTATGTCTCTGACCGAGTGGTAGGGCCTGCAAGTTGTTCACTATACAACGTCATGTTGGTACATGTTAAACATCTATGACCAGGCTAAACCGCTTTGGCCCAAAATCGAGTTAGGGTACTATCGAAAGGAGCACACCATTTTCGACAGTCAGTGTCCACGTTTAGAGTATTAATTGGTTTATGGTTTTGCATTTAAACATTTCTGTCCGAAATGTATGTGTTTGTTTTTGTAACTTTATGTATGTATCCTGAAGAAGGATAAAAATATCGGAGAGTGAAAGCAGCATTCAAGGACGACAGTCAACCACAAAACACAAAAACAAACACGCAAACAGACAAACGAAAAGGCAAAAGTAATAAAAAATGCAAACGATATCACAAACACTAAAGGCTTGACAATAGGGCTACCGCCTTGGAACGGTCAGTGGCAAACTAGGCCACTGGGGGGTTTAAACCGGTCATCCCATTAAAACAGGACAGTGTAAATAAAGAAATCCCCGCCATGATCTAATCTCTAACCAACAAGGCAGCATCAATAGGCAATATAAGTAAAACACAAATATGCTCGTGTAAATATAATACAAAAAAACAATAGCCTAGAAAGCCACAATGAAGGTACTCAATGACTTGGCAGAAGCCAGAGCAGTAAGAGAATACACCATTAAGGGCACGAAAAGAAAGATCATGGATAAACATCAAACGCCACCGTCCCAATGGGCTTGAGGTAGGCGTCATCATAGGGTCCACAGCCTGTCCGGTCATCGTACAATTAAAGCGGAAAGCATAGTGGCGAACTGTAAAAGGGTCCACCACCAAGCATGCAGTACGTTGCAAAATGATAGGGTCATAACCCCTTTTGATAAACTTTTTAACAATTTTAACAAAGATAGTATGAAAGTGATCATGACCAAGAATCTTACGAAGTTTATAAATCACATCACCATAGAAGTCAGGTTGTGATAGTCCTTGTCGCAGAAGAGTCCTTAAATTACATTTATATTTGGAGAGAAGATCAGGGTTACGATAATAACATTTTGAAAAGGTTTTACGAAGTTTATGGTAACTGTAACCCTTATTGAGTAACTTTTTAGTTATACAAAGATTACGAATATTAAAGTCCTCAACTCGAGTACAAGCTCTAGAAAAACGAATAAGTTGAGACGCATACACCCCATAAGAAGTTGCTCGGGGAACATCCCCATCCCCAAGTGGGGATAATTAACAATGTCAAAATTAAAATCATCTCTCTTGTCATAGATTTTGCTAATTAGTTTACCACTTTCAATCGAGAGATCTAAATCAAGAAAAGAAGCGTTATTATCAGATATATTAGCTTTGTTAAAATGAAGTTCTTTAGGATAAATATAATTAACCATAGTTGGAAAGAAAGGGTTGTCAATGTTCAATATGTCATCCAGATACCGAGAGGTGTCATTAAAGGCTTCAATAACATCTGCCTGGGTATCTGGTGAAAGACTCAACATGAAATCCCTTTCATAGCAAAATAAGAACAAATCTGCGACAAATGGTGCACAATTCGTACCCATAGGGATACCAACAATTTGTCTATAAACGGTGGTTCCATACCTGAAAAATGTAATATTTTCTCTAGCGAATGTTTTTTGAATAAGAGAAATTAGCTTGTCGTTAATAAGGTGATGTGGTAAGGTTGTATATAGTGTAGTGAAGTCTTAAGTGCTTATTGATGAAACTTGACGTTTATTTCAAGTTGTATCAAGAACGTCTCCTAAATCTTTTATAGACCAAAATATATTAATCCCAGAGTTTTCATAAGTTTTATCACAATATAGTTTAACGTGATCTTTAACGGCAGTAAGACAATAAGTTAAACGTTTGGAGATGTTTGTTGTGGTGCAGGCACTAGAATTCTATAAACGGTGGTTCCATACCTGACGAAAATATTATCTAATAGGAAGATGAGTGCTTCACAAACTTCATAGCAAGTCCACATAGTATAATTGTTTAAACTCCCGTTAGTATAAAACGCTTTTATATTATTACATGCCAAAAATGTAATATTTTCTCTAGCGAATGTTTTTTGAATAAGAGAAATTAGCTTGTCTTTAATAAGGTGATGTGGTAAGGTTGTATATAGTGTAGAGAAGTCATTAGTGCTTATTGATGAAACTTGACGTTTATTGCAAGTTGTATCAAGAACGTCTCCTAAATCTTTTATAGACCAAAATAAATTAATCCCAGAGTTTTCATAAGTTTTATCACAATATAGTTTAACGTGATCTTTAACGGCAGTAAGACAATAAGTTAAACGTTTGGAGATGTTTGTTGTGGTGCAGGCACTAGAATTCGAATAAAGCGAGCCTTATATGGATTTTTATGTAATTTAGGAATCCAGTACATAGTAGGCAGTTTGTTTTGCTTATCGTTTACACCAGCCTTGAAATAAGTGCATTTGCTTAATGATTAAAGTAAAAGAAAGTGTTTTCCAAGGGATCCATTTTTCAGTATTTATATATCCAGCTTTGATGGTGATGTTCAAGCGAAGTAAAGCATAACTACACATCAGCATTATCCATGATACTTGATTAGAAGTAGGTATGCCAGTCGGAAATATAGTACTCGCAATCCACAGTCAACACAAAAAGCATGTTTCGAAACAAACAACAGTTACAAGGATAATAATTCGTCAATGTATGTGACATCGCAAACAAACATGAGTTGACAATTCGGGTCGGACACAAAACTGGTATACGAAACTGTACACTTCTGTCAAATACGATAATTTACACTTCTCGTTGGATGTGCATCCACAGTTATTGTCATGTGTATGTCTTATCTATTAGTTTGACCAGATATTACTTCTGAACATGTGCAGCAATTGGCTCACACCATAACACCATTAAACTTACAATAAAGGTATAAAAGTATTTCTTTTAACAAATTTCTCTTCTATTTTATTTTCCGTTTCTCCAAGATAGTATACATTTGAACATGTGACGGTATATTTACATATACTCAGTTACAAAAGAAAGTGTACACTTTGAAAATTGTACTTTACACCCTATCCTCTTTATCAAGCGACAGTCCCTTAATTATTCAACCTATTAAAAAACAAATGACAACATGATATTGGCATTGGAACGATAACATCTTTGGTATCAAACATGGCATATTCATTTTGGAATGTGTCAATTTAATTCTAAAGAAATCTTATACAATTAAATCTAAACAAAACTCAGTGTACACTTTCTTTTGCAACTGAGTATAGTCCTTGTATCAAAGTCTGTGAACTCTAATCATGGCAGTCTGACCCATTGACTGCAGTGCGCTCCGAGCCGAACTTTTTCACACTAGTATGTAGCACGCCTTCGGAATTAACAGTTGTATAAGAACAACAATTAAGCATATAACAACGTCTGCTTCATACATATATTCTGTTATCACCTTACAACTTGTACATTATACTATTTAATTTGCTTGGGAACAATTATTTAGTTTCTTAATAGTTTAACAGCATCCTTCCAAGGCGCATTACACTCGTTGGTTTATTTATGTAATGCCAATTGTTCATATGCTGTGTTATACGAAAACTGACATGGGCGCATACGGCGTTCGTTTATAGTATTAAATTGTTTGGGTTTTCTTGCTTGTAAATGATTGTTTTTCAAAAACGATGCGTTTGTTTTTGTAGCGTTATGTGTGAATCCTTAAGTTGGTTTTTAACATGATAAAAGCCAAAAGCACTCAGTTTGTCGTGTTTGTCACTTTCGTAAGACTTTTGGTCAAAATGGTACATTTCATTTGAAAGATATGAAATACAATGTAACTGGGATACTCTCACGTGTCTTCTAGTGTATATTCATAGAAGAATAATGAAATGGTACGAGAAGTGCATATACATTTAAGTTATTGGAATGGTTATTGACAACACGCCTTACGGTTAGTTGTGTTGCTGTGTCCGTCTGTCACAAATGTTGTCGCTGCTACTTCTCCTAAACCGCTTGTTGGATATCTCCAAATATTTACAGGTATAATGTCTAGTTGTGCATATCGCGTTTGTGTTTCGGTTCGATGATTTTTGACGGAGTTATGGCCCTTTGACGTTTTCACTTTAAATTTGTTGTCGCCGCTACTTCTCCTAGACTGCTGGTTGGATTTCGCCCGAATATTTACAGGAGCATCGGTATAATGTCTAGTTGTGCATATCGCGTCTGTGTTCCGGTTCAATGATTTTTGTTGGAGTTATGGTCCTTTAAATTTTGCATTTTAAATTTGTTGTCGCCACTACGGCTCTTTAACAGCTTGTTTGATTTTGACTGAAGTTGGCAAGAATCATCGGTATGATGCCTAGTTTTGCGTCATCTTTATGTTCCGGTTCGATAATGTTGATGGAGTTATGGCCCGTTGACATTTTAAGTTGAAATTTGCTTTCGCCGCTGCTCCACCTAAACCGCTTATTGGATTTTGATGAAACTTGAGTTGCGCAAATCCCTTGTGCGTTTGTGTTATCCAAAAATGTTCCCCATCAACTTCCAAGCATATATTAATAAGGTTGCGCCTTATCCACTATCAAACTTATTTTTACTAGGTTGTGCAGTAAGGAGACATCTGTTTCTCTTAAAAACCCTCTAGTTTACACCTGGTTTGACATGCTCAATATTGACCTTGTCATCATGGAATGCTTAAAGGACGAAACGTCAAATATATATCTTCTCTTAACCAGGTATATAGCAATATTTCAAACCAACAACAAACACGCATCAGCAGATATAAACAAAGGAAATCATACACAGATAAATGAACACATCATCTGCTTATTTTTTACTTGTACATGTTTGCGATCGATACAAATTGTTTGATGATTATTATTCTCCATTGTAATTGTGTTTTTCTATAGCATTGTCTTTCATTTTTTTTTGTGCGAATGATATTTTGGCGCAAAAGATCAACATATGAAGTTGACTTCGGTTGTCGTCATAAAAACAGTATGAGAGGAGAAATGGTTAAACGAGTTTCTAAAGATTAGTACCAATCGAAAACAATAGGAATGTATACCCTAAAATTATATTTATTTTAAATTGCCAAATATTACTTGGAACTCGTTGTTTGGGCACAGGATTAATAATCCTCGTCGGATGTGAGTAAACAGCGTGTGCATAAACTCAACATTGACAATAGGGTAAGTGTGAGGTTTGTTGAACCCTAGAACCTGGTTAAAACCCACAGAGGCCTTTTTGGCCACTGACCGTTCCAAGGCGGAAACCCTATTGTCAACCCTTTTGTGTTTGTGATTTGTCGTTTGCATTTTTTATTAATGTTGTCCTTCTCGTTTGTCTGTTTGCTTGTTTGTTTTTGTGTTTTGTGGTTGACTGTCGTCATTGAATGCTACTTGCCCTGTCCGATTTTTAAATCTTTATTTTTTTTGTTTTTACATTTGTTATTTTGTTTTACATTTCTGAATCGCTGCAATCTATATTTCAAGTCAAAAGTGCTGATTGTTTTCGTGTTACTAGTAGTACTTATTTAATGTTTTCGTCGTCAGTTTTGTTCCAGACACTTGATGTGTTTTACTCTCCCAATACAGATATCCTTCATTATTTACCACAGATGAAGATGGTTTCCAGTGCTGTTGTCGGCGCCATGGTCTGCCTCATGTATACAACAGGATGTAAGTATAGGCAATACTACCAATACAACAATACTACCAATACAACAATACTACCAATACAATAATACTACCAATACAACGTAATGTTAGGAAAAAAGAAAGAAGAAAAACGTAGTATACTTCAGATGCATACTATGTTTTTACATTCAGTAAAATAATGAATAATTGTTCGCATCGAATAAAAACTGTTTATCAAACTTGTTGTTTATCCGGTATAGTAAGTAGCCAAACAACAATGCATACAAACACACATACTAACCTGGTGACTATGTATATATGAAAGGTAATCAGTATTTGTTTTAATATAATATGTAGTCGTTATCCTGGGGGTTTAAATTAAGTTCTAGAATCCACCATAACTCACTCTTACCCTATTGTCATCTAAATAACACGGGCTAGTGTAAATAAAATGCATGCCTGTGCTTATTTAATACCGACTTTTCTTAAACTCGTTGGATTAAATTGATATGATGCTATGATGCTCTGAATATCATAAGAATCTTTCATGGGTATCCGGTGCAGTTAGGGAATTCCATCCCGAGGTATTAGTGTTTTTATCGAAACCGAGGCTCTGCCGAGGTTCCGATTAAAAGACTGATACCAAGGGTTGGAATTCGCCTATATGAACCGAATACCCATGATAGATTCATTTCTTGCATATTAGAGACATGGTGTGCGTTGACGCCGCCAGCTTCTAACGGTTTGTATGTTTTCCTGCATACCGGGTTTTGTTGCGCGCGTGACTATTATCTTTATTATTAAAGATAAGACTTTCCATCCGCCATGTTAGACGTGGATAGCCTTATCCGGTATGCAAGTAAACTTTATACATCTCGTTTAATAAATTTAATGATAACAGGCACTCATGTTAAATATTCTATATATTGTTCAAAACTACTGTGCCGATGGCATTAATTTTGAGTATAGCATCTCCTTGTTATAGTAATGCGTTTGCAAGGATAAGCTTTTGATTTGTAATTAAATATGGGGAAATATAGACGACACAGTGAGCTGTGTGCATATGTTGACGACTGTATTTCGAAATGGTCGTTATACACTTGACCTTCAGTTTTGACGGTAACATTTATATTTGATACAAACCATTACACGAATGCCCCTATAGTCAAAACATATTAAATCCAGTGACGTTTTTGTATCAATTATATTCAGCCTTAGAGAAACATAAAATAGTCCAACGAACACAGCTGGCAGACAATGAACTATGTATGTGGCCAGTGTAGATTCAACTGGTACCAAATTATGAGGTGAACGATACATGTCCATTCGTACCGTATATTTCTTACAGTGGGATATGCTGCTACTTCCGAAGCTCCAGGAGAAGAAACAACCACAGCAACCTCATTTGGTGAGAATATATTAACCTGATTTATTCTCGCTTTTACGCCTAACTATATTGTTGAAAGACGTTGGTTTTCTGTAACTATTGACATAAACACTAATTTACGCATCGGATATCCGCGGATGTTTTCACCAGATACACATTCACAAACGCACGTAAGCAATACGTAGTATCGTACACTTTTCGCTTTTAAGGAATCTACATCTTCTTACGAACGGTCAAACTAGATAAAAAGCCGTCAGTTTAATCTAATGCATTACATATAGAGCATATGTGTATTGATATAAATGTTGTGGTAGATTATAATGTGTGTAATGCAATGTTTCATGTTGGTTATAGATGACAGAGATATTCTTTGCCATATCTCTTAATATATATATTATATTCTTTAGCATGTTTGGCAGTCTTATTAATTCATCAGTTTCAGACGGAGACAGTTCTAGTCGGGCTGTATCAGTAGCAACATCTCCAACAAATACATCAACACCAGCATCACAAACACTAACAATATCGTCAAGCAATACAACGATATCAACTAAATTAACATCAGCAGCCATCACAAATAATGCATCACAGACCCATCACCCAACAAACAGTAGTCCCTCTGCATCCACTACTAAAACATCAACAACATCACAAGCGGGAACCAAAGTAACATCTCCAATAAATCCAACAACACCAGCATCGCAAACACTAACAATATCATCAAGCGATAAAACAACAAACAGTAGTCCCACTGCACCCACTACTAACACATCAATAACATCACGAATAAGAACCAACGTGACATCTCCAACAAATATAACAACAACAGAAGTCAACAATAAAACATCGACAGCAACAACAACAGGTTTGTTATTCTGATTTTATAATAGTTATTCATAAGCAATATTTAAAACAGACATAAGAATAAAAGTCGAACAGGAAATGCAGTCGACAACCTTGAATGCTAAATGTGCAACAATATATTGCAACATAGCAGGCAAGGCGGAAAGACAGGGTTGCTTAGGGATCAATAAATTACGGTTTGTCAAATAGTCGATAGTAATGTCCAACATACCGTATACCCTAACGTAGTACACTTCAGGTCAAAGCATCAAACTAAATTAGTATGCTGTTTTGATAATGTACATGTGGTATTTCGATCCAAACTAATTCTAACCCTAACCTTACATTTCCTATTCGACTTTTATATCTACTTTTAATAATTTAATTTTAACTATGACGAACCGATAAGGCAGATAATTCGTGAATGACTCATTAAGTTTAACTGTCCGAGCTATATTTACATTATTTACATAGTACACCTATGTAAAACACATATTTCCGGGATATATGTTAGAGATTGTTTAGAGCCTGTATTAGAGGTATGAAATAAATCGATGTTATTCGCGTGTTATTGTCGCACGCTTCCATCAATCGAATTCAAGCGTTGTTAAGGAGGAGAAGGATTTTATAAGCAGTCGTGTACGACAGAGGAAAAATGTTGTGACATACTCGTATATGTGTTACTTTCTTTTATTACATTTTTATTGATGAAATTCGGGATTTCTCAGTGAAGGAATTTTCGATATCGCTAAATAAACTAACTCGGTGAAACTGAAATTACTGACTGTGCACTTCTTTCGTTTTTTTTACGACTGCGCAAGCCCGAGTTGTTGACCTTGATTCGTGACCGCAAATCAACATTAACAGTTGCATTTAGCAAATCTCGTCAATATCCAATACTACAGTTCCATCAAGATTCATTGAAGCATTTTCATTCGGTAGTCCATAGTTTTAAACACATTGTCCGTCTGAACTGCTGAAAACACGCTGAACGATTTTACACATTAAGATAGAAGCGACTGCCTATGTGAATCGGCGATCTTAATCTAGCACATGTATTGAATAAATGTTGTTGTTTGAAAAGAGATTCATGAAACAATACAGTACACCTTTATATGCTTATATATAAAGTGTGTTGCCTTAAAAGCGAAAAATTTGAAGTTTTTATATTGTAGTGCCAGGCGATTTACTGCTGTCACGTATGCATACTTTTTTTTACGATTTGCCTTAAAAGAAAATTGTAGTAAATAAGCCACGCCTCTGTATTGTTACTTTAACACCCGTGGCGTTATTTGGTTCGAACTACAAACAAAATGATACATTTTATACAGAACCAAGTTAAAAAATGTTATAAACAGGATTTATAAATGTATATACAGATTATTTAACTGCTGCGTTCGATTATTGGGAAAGTCTTCACTCGATGGCATCCACAAGCTCGCAAAAACAACCCATACGCTTGTCATCTTCCTAATAATCGCATGTTAGTTTCATATGCACTTCGCGTTACTAACATATGTGCGACGTATGTAAATGGTCCACATGTGGCACATATTTACCACATATAGTTGTTAAAATAATACAGCTGTGGCACATATTATTATTAGCTATTTCATATGAAATTACTATAAGTATAATATAACATTTATATACATTTTGTAGAATATTGTAGAAGATGGTTAAACATCCTTTTTAAATTTAATTTTAGTTAGATGTTGTTTATTTTTATATGTATTACACATGTGTTACTTTCATATGAAATACATATGTTGAATACATGTGTTTCGCTTTGAATACTTTGAATACATATATATGTGGCCCATATGATTTTCATACCTAGATATGTTTCCTGTGTATGTGCATATGGAATGTTATTAATTATTGAACACAAATCAGATATGCGTCAACTAAGCAATGTGAAACCTATAACACAGAAGCATTCTGTAATCTTTAACATTGCTGCGTTGCCAACCCTGTAACATTGGAGCAATTTGAAACAATGTGAATCAAATGACATTTGAGCATTATCTATCATTTAATTAATGAAACGCTCTCAATATCAGTTGGAAAACAGCAGGAAAACTAGTCTAGTGAAATATAAATGGTTCCTGTAAAGGTCATCGTTTAGTTCAAAGAGTAAAATGTAAAACGGACACGGTAATGATTGGGTTGTTTTGTGTTTGTTTGAATTGAATCGTGTTTTACGTCATTTTAAGCACATGTTACGACATCTTTTATTTTTGGTAAAGGCAGACCACCCCATTTTTCTTGGTAGAACCAGTACTGTTTACATCCGCCATCCTAAAGAATCGACACTTTCTCATTTGACAAGTCAAGCTCCCAGTAAGATTCGAACCCGCAGCGGTAAGAGACGAGACAGTTTTACACGCAGCGTCTTTATATTCCCGGCCTCAAAGGCGCTTTGTATTGATTGGGCATTTAATATTGTTTCACTGTAAACAGTCTTCACCACCATAACTTGAATATATTTCATGAAATTACTGAATTGCTTAACACCTAATATTTATTTTAGGTACTACCAATGTAACCGACAACTCCGGTGTGTTCAAAATGCAAGGTTTGTAATACTTGTTGTTGTTTTTGCCTATGAAAGATTATGAAAAAGTAAAGCAAGGTCAAAGGAACGTTAATAACCTATCATTACTATCAAAGAAATTATATTGTGTAAAGGGAGGTACATCAGAGAAATTATGTTTGAAATACTTGAATATGTAGACGAACTCCAACTACTAGCTTCATTCTTCTTCTCAGATTTTGAAAACGATTACACATTTAAACTTTGGAGATTCTCTTATCATTACTGATTAAAACTTTTGTTATAAAACTGTAAATAGTTGCGTAACAAACAACGGACATACATCACGATCATTTTTAATAAAACGAGACGTTGGACAGGGATGCCGGTTATCTCCAATATTATTTTTGACGTGTATTGAATTGCTGTCATATGAAATAACAAATATTATTCTATACCTAATTTATACATCCAATCGTAGACGCTCTTTCGAGTCATGTGACCGTACAATATATTTCCGTATCGGGACGCACGCGCGTACAAAATATCCCGTATTTTGTTCGTATTGTACGCTTCACAGGTTCCATGTTAAACCTATGATAAAGACCGAAACGCGTGAAAAGGTCCGAATAAAAATCAGAACCGACAGGCTTCTGTCATTACCTAACCATAAATTGTTGTCAAGTAATGAAAACCTATCTATTGCACATATTTTTATTTAATTTTCCTTTATAACAAAAAAAACACACAAAAAACTAGCATAATATATCATTGTTTGAAACTGACCTTCGGTAGTATTTAATCACTGTTGACAACGGAGAAATGGGCATTCTTTCAAGCAAATAAAGCTTGAGAGTAAGCCATGTCGAACACAATATATAAAATACATAGACCTACATGCAATTGTGCTTTCGATGTTCATAGCGACTTGCTTGAAAGCATGAAACAAACGAAAGTTATATCCGAATTATAAATGATTGGTTAAAATAAAGGTATAGAATAAAAAGGTTACTTAACATGGTTCTGTACAATACGGGATATATTTGGACTCGTACACAGCTGGAAAAAATCATATTGGACTCGCCTAACGGCTCGTCCAATATGACTTTTCCAGCTGTGTACTCGTCCAAATATATCTCCGTATTGTACAGAACCATGTTAAATAACCTATAAATAGTATAATAAAATGAATTAACCTTGCTAAATAAGCAGTTACAATACCTTATCTGCAGACGATGCAACATTCTTTACCGATGGAACTAGGAAGTCTTTTGATAAAATAATACACGTTTTATACCGTTTTAGCCACACATTTTATCTAAATCTAAATGTAAAACATTGTAACGTTTTAAGGTGGTGAGGCATAAAACCTCTTATATTAAATATTGTGAATACAAACACTGCCAGTGGTGCTCCGAGCAAGCAAAAGCGCTAGGGATGGTCTTTCATACAAACAATGCAAACAAAACAGCTTTAACCCTGTCATCACCACTCTTCATGTTGTTTTTTGTCCTGTGCATTGATTGTCTCATTTGATTAGGTTATGGTACAGTGAGAACCTACGGTACCATTACGTTAAGGTGATGTGATTTCTAAAGGACCACTTTTACAAAATCAATGTAGTTATTATAATGTGTATTCGGTTTTAATGTTGTGCATATTTCCATTTTCCTTACATGCAGTACGGCTATGGCAGTTCACGCCAGTGCCTTCATGCTCTTGACAACAGGACCGATATTTATGTATGGAGCGAGCATGTTATATAGATAACAACTACACGCCAGTGCCTTCATTCTCGGGATAGCAGAAGTGGTATACATGTTTGGAGGGAGTATGTTAAAAAGATAACACATATCTTCAATCTCTCTAAGACAACGATAAGGCTTCGATTAATGCATCATTTAACATGACATATATTTACCCTGGAAAGGGTAATAACAAAGTAATTGAAAACTATCTCTTCATGAACACTCTGACCCAACTAATGTTGACATACTTAGACGGTGATTAAGAATCCATAATCTTTGTGTATGAACATTCTGGATAACGACAAAAATTAGGACCCAGTTCGCATTTCGCAATGAACGTTTAATTATGCATTTATTCACCTAATAATAATGAATTTGATGTGTGTTCTCAATAAAATGTCCATACAACAAACAAGGCGGACATGTTATATCAATTTTTTTTCGAATTGCGAACTGCGAACTGACTGCTGGATAAACCAACGGTGCAGAAGGCACTACTGTGCATCAGTCCAATAGAAAAAAATAGCATATTAAGTATTCTAAGAAAAAAAAAAAAATATAAATAAAACGGATATGTTGTTCTTAGAAATAGTTCGTAGTACGTTATTTCAAATTGTGAACTGCGTGCTGGCTCCCAGTTCGCAATTGCGCCGAATTGTCAACTGGCTAAACTAACGGTGCTGAATGCACTACTGTTCATCATTCAAATAGAAAACAATATCATATGAAGTATTTTACAGAATAAAATTAAAGAAAAAGGACGTATTGTTATATAGCAGAAGTATCAAAGTTCGCAATTCGGCCGAATTGAAAACTGGTTAAACTAACGGTACTGAAGGCACTACTGTTCATCATTCCAATAGAAAACAATATTATGTGAAGTATTTCAAAGAAAAGGAAATAATTATAAATAAAACGCATATGTTGTTATATACTTAAAATAGTGCGCAGTACGTTATTCGAATTCATGAATTCACTACAGTTCAACATTCCAATAGAAAATAATATCAAATGAAGTATTTTAAAGGAAAAATAAAGAAAAAGGACGTGTTGTTATATACCTGAAGTAGTTCGCAGTTCGTTATTCGAATTGCGAACTGCGAACTGCGTCCTGGCTCCCAGTTCACAATTCGGCCGAATTAGCACCGTTAGTTTAAGCAGTTACCAATTCGGTCGAATTGCGAACTGGAAGCCATGACGTAGGTCGCAGTTCGCAATTCGAATAACGTACTGCGCACTATTTCAAGTATATAACAACATATCCGTTTTATTGATAATTATGTTTTGTTTTCTTTAGAATACTTCATTTCTTATTGTTTTATATTGGGCAGATGAACAGTAGTGCGGTTAGATTAACCAGTTACTAATTCGTCCGAACTTCGAACTGGGAGCCAGGACGCAGTTCAAAGATCGCAGTTCGAAAAACGATTTGCAATCTACTTCAACTATATAAAAACATATCCGTTTAATTTATAATTAGGAATTAAAACATTTCCAGCTAGTTTATATTGTCTCAGATCCAAACCTGGCCCGCGTTTCGATGTGTTTCGAGTCCCAACCACCAGGTTTTGATCTCGCATAATATAAACCCGCTGGAAGTATTTTATTTTTTATCTGACGTAGAATTTTATGTATTTAATACACACATTTTGGAGAGATTAAACATAATACAAACACATTATCACGACTTACATTGTACGTCCATCTTTCATCACCAAACGAAGGAAATATACATCTTCATCGTGTTTCGAAAAAGTTCAATTTGTTGTTTGAATGTAACGGGACTTATAAAGGGAGAGCATCATTATTATATTATTCGTTTTAAGAATTGTCCAAATACATTATTTCTGTACTAAATTGACAAAAACGTTCTAAATGAACCATAAACCAAAAGAAAATACTCTTACAGGAAAGAGTCATTGTTTCATCAATACCTGAATTGGTTACTCCATAGTTTTTATGCCCCCGAAAAGTCTTTCTGTCCGAATTCCGTCCGTCATTCCGCAGTCCTTGTCCGGACTGTACCTTCAAAACCTTCAAAACCCCTTCGTGGATTTTTAATTAACTTGGTACAAGTAATCAGCATAACAAGACGATGTGTCGCGCGCAATATCCAGGTCCGTACCTCAAAGGTCAAGGTCACACTTGCAGTTCATATGTCAAAAACAGGTACGCTTTTTCGGGGCCGGACCGTAACGTCACAACCCCTTTATGGATTTTTAAATTACTTGGCACAAGTGATCACCATAACAAGACGATGTGTCGCGCGTAAAACCCAGGTCCATACCTCAAAGGTCAAGGTCACACTTGCAGTTCATAGGTCAAAAACAGCTACGCAATTTTGTGTCCGGACCGTAACGTCACAACCCCTGCAGAAATTTTTAAATAACTTAGCACAAGTGATCACCATAACAAGACGCGCGCAAAACCCAGGTCGTCAAGGTCACACTTGAAGGTCAAAAGTCAAATGAGTCCGGTCAATAACTCTTGCATTCATGGACGGATTTTCAAATAATTGGCAAAACTGCTCACCATGAGTCGCGCACACAATCCAGGTCTGTGACCCCAAGGTCAAACTTAGAGGTCAAAAGCCAAATCGTGTCCGGTCAATAACTTGTGCATGCCTGGACGGATTTTCAAATAACTTAGCACAAGTGCTAACCACAACCAAACGACGTGTCGTGCACACAATCCAGGTCCATGGCTCCAAGGTCAAGGTCATACTTAGAGGTCAAAGGACACTTCGGGGGCATTTCTCACTTACAGTGATATTTCTTGTTTTTTATAAAATCATTCAGCCACAAAGCCTGATGTACTCCATTTAATATACTATATGTAAATAGGCATGACCAGTCCTCTTTGAACAACATATGCGATTACATTTAAAGTGAAATATGCCTATGCCATATTGGAAATCGTTTAATTTATGTCTTCGTTTAATTTATGTATTCCTAGAAAAGGTCACTTATTACTTCAAAATACATATTTTGCCATCCAGAAAGCGCTCTGCGACTTTGATCTTGCTAACTAAAATGTATTATTGATTCGACGAAACACCCAAGTAAATAATGACCAGTTACACGATTACAAGAATGATTAAACAACAAGTCATCAGGTATTAAATGAATACAGGCGCGCCCATGGAAGTATTTTAAGCGTGTGATAATGTTGTTATGACAACTCAACGTCGCACTAAAATCTCATTTAATCTCATATTGTTTAAACTGAATCCGTTGCTGTGTTGCATATTTAGGGTTTTTCAGTACACGTATAGACAAGTCACTTGTATGTACGTGCATTAGTCAATCATAGCCGCATTAACTGTGTTTTATGCAGTTCCACATCTTAAGATTCTCAAAATTATTGATAGGTGGATTACTGTAAATTAAAGGTCAGTACCACATATGCACATTTATCATATCATTCCACTTTATTGTTGTTTAGGACTCTTATTCATATTTAACGGTGATTTGAAAATTGAATAAATATAAGACGGGGAAACATGCACGTTTTTCGGTTAATAAAACAACATTATATGTTTTGAAATCGTTTCAAGAATTAACATAATAGAAAACTATTTTATTTTAATAGTTTATCTCAAACTGGTGTACGGAAATTAAAAGTAAGACACCCTGATTGTGCTATCCTAACGTAGAAAATTATTTGAGATATTTAAAACATGTTATCTTTTCGCAGAAACGCAACCCCTACAAAATGTATTATGTCTATATAAAATATTTATTTCTGAACTCGTGTTAAGTTAATGATATTTCTATTTACATATGAATTATACAAGTTCAATTTACATACAACATGAAAAAATAACCTAACCTATAAGTTGGGCTTAACTTGCCTGCATGGAAAGTATATTCACCGAGCTCAAGTTTACTTCAAAAATTCAATACATGAAGATTGTTTTATGCTTCAAAGAGTTTAATATCTATATTTATCATATACTTCCCTATAAATATGATTTTTTTGAATATACGATACGACATAGACCTGGCTAGTCATATCAATCAGGATTTTGTTGCTGGGCAATAAAGCTTTATCACACGCGTGAAATATAGGGTGAAAATGTCATATCACGGAAATAACAGAATGCTCATTTTAATCCTTTTACCGGAGTGATATAACCGATTAGTTATGCTTGTATACGATTTGTCACATGTATGGTGGTTTGTCGTCTGCGTTTCATTAGTTACTTCTATCCTGTGTTCGCGGCAGATTATTGGCTATAGAATCATTATCTGTGGATAAAATAACCACTTTTAACAAGTCATCTTGATTAGAACTCAAATTCAATGGCATTCATTTCCAATAAGGTTTCGGAAAAAATAAATGTTGTGTACCACTTACGCGACATATAAACATGAGCACATCAGAATGGACTAGATCTATTAAAAAAATCTTCTTTTTTTCACCAGGAAAACAGCGTAGTGAGTCAGCTGAAGTTGACATTTCGATAAAGCTAAAGCTCTCGGGCTGATATGGCGTCTCAGGCCTGATATAGGCTGTTATATGAAAATACCCATTTATTATTCTCTATTTATTTAATAATACAACAAAATTAAACATGTTTTCTTGTGTTCTGCCAATTGCCTCGTATGGTGCCCATATTTTAATCCTGCAACGTTAAGTCTCTAATTGTAAACGAACACTAAATGTCTCAATATTGGAGGATGTTGTAGTATTTCAAATTGTCGCTTATCACAATGTTAGTGTTTTGCTATTTTTACAATTGAAAACACCACTACCTACTATTATATCAGGCTTTTACCCATAAAGGAAACGAATCGGCAACGTAATCTCCGTCATTTTGTGTTGTGTGTTAAAGGTAGATGGATAAATTGCCTTAAAAATAAGGAAGGTTTTGACCATATTATTTTGAAACTCACTGCATATATATATATATATATATATATATATATATAAACATATACAGTGTCAACAAGAAAATCCCCGCCAGGTTATTTTCAAGGCAACATAGGAAGAATACATACATGATCATATATATATATATTACTTAATAGGCAACATCGGTAGAATACATACATGATCATATATATATATATTACTTAATAGGCAACATCGGTAGAATACATACATGATCATATATATATATATATTACTTAATAGGCAACATCGGTAGAACACATATATGATCATATATATATATATTACTTAATAGGCAACATAGGTAGAACACATATATGATCATATATATATATAATACGTAATAGGCAACATAGGAAGAACACATATATGATCATATATATATATATTACTTAATAGGCAACATAGATAGAACACATATATGATCATATATATATATATATATATTACTTAATAGGCAACATAGGTAGAACACATATATGATCATATATATATATATTACTTAATAGGCAACATAGGTAGAACACATATATGATCATATATATATATATATTACTTAATAGGCAACATAGATAGAACACATATATGATCATATATATATATATATATATTACTTAATAGGCAACATAGGTAAAACACATAGATGATCATAGACTGCCTTGAATATAACCTGACGGGAATTTCCTTTATGACACTGTCCCATTTTACTGGGATAACACCATGGTAAGAGTGAGGTTTAGTGCACCCTCGAATCAGGTTTAAGATCTCAGATGCCTTTCTGCCACTGACCGTTCCAAGACGATCGCCCTATCGTCAACCCGTCTGCGTTGCTTATTATTAAAATTGTAATTGTTGTTTGTTTTAATGCGTGTTTTTGGTTGGGTGTGTTCTATGAAAGCTACATTTCCTGATCAAATTACATATCAAAACTGTGACATGAGAATTTACCTTGCAGCATGGCACAACTGTTTATCACAAAAGCGTTAATATATATATATGTGTTAAAAAAACAATAAACATTCATTATGACAATCAGTTTAGAAAATTACAACATTTAAAAATTGTTTGTTTTTAAATATTCATTCAAAACGCTATAGTTATTTCCAAAACTATTCAGCCTTACTGAGGTTATTTGATATTTCTCATGTTTGCAGCTGCCACAGCAGTATGGATTGTACAGGAACATAATCCATATTAAGCATGTTTTGGCTGTAAATGTGAATTTCTCAATTGCTTTTCAAAAGTATTTTTTGGACAATTCTCGCCGGGCGCAGTCGTGAAAACAATACGGACGAGCAAAGCTCGACAAACGAGCCACAGAGTCCAGAAATTAAACAACTCTGATTTAAACATATTTTATTGCCAATATTTTACAGACAGAATAATATCCACATATATACAATAGAAATATTATAATGACAACAACTCTCATTTATATTATCACTAAGCTTCGCGCAACAAAGCCCCAAAATATTCATAATTACGACATTATGTCGACCGCGTTCTTCATGTCCGGAGTTTACCTCGTCCGGTCTGCTTCAGATTTTTCAGTACGCCGTATGGTACGCGGATTCAGACTTGCATCAATGAGCGTTTTAAGTTAATGAAATGTAAATCTTACTTTTTTCTTGTGAGAAGCAGCATGTGACGTCAATACTTGAGTAGGGGTAACTGGTGCATGAATGACTGACGTCAAACATTATGTCATGCGATATGTTAAACATGACGTCATGCGATATTGCAAACATGACGTCAACGGTTATCTGCGTGTACATATTGCTTTGGTCTACAATGTTTGCCAGTCTGGCAATGGGGAAGGAGATGGGGGTATTTTCAGATACACATCTATGACAGTTTACTAACCTAATTAATGCATTTTAAAATGAAATAAAAAGTCCGGAGGATCATGCCTCCACACCCCAAACCCCGCTATGATCAGTTGAACACAGGCCTATGCTGTCATTTGGGCCTAGCTATGTTACTGTACATGTAGTCCGGAGTAAACTTTTATGTAATTCGTAAACATTTAATAATTATAAAGTATTGAGCCCCGAACATTAAATAAAACAATAATATTTTGGTAAGCTTCGCGAAGCGAATCCCACAGGCCATGATTCGTCCTGTCTTTCAATTCCGTAGTTGACCTTAGTTGACATTTTCAATTCGCACGAAGCTAGACCCCGAACATTAAAAAAAGCATATATCACGTACCATACTGCATAAGCTTAGAGAAGCGGAGTCCCAAATCCCTTACACATTCATATGTTATAACAATTGTATGACAGTGTGGTAAAGCTGTAAACTCCAAAATAATACCGAGCGCACAACATGTCTATATTTCACAAAAGGTTTAATTATTTACAGTTGTAGTCTCCATCATCAAAAAACACACAATATATTGCGAGCCCAAACGAGCGTCTGGTCTCAATTTCATTAAAATGTTTAAAGGAATATTTTAAATACCGCTTCACCATCGCCTCTGACTTTCGTCTTTGTGTTCTTTTCATTAGCCAAGTCCGTCAGATGGGGACGTAAACTGGAAGGTTTTGTATATCAGGGTCTATCCTCCACGCAAGTTAGTTTAAAGAACTATATATAAGACTTTATTATATACCTATCAATAATACATACTTAGTACCTTCATTTTCTTACAATGGAATACAATAATCCGTATCACACTATTATCAGTATGCTACTAAAATGGATTTTGGAAAATGTCAGATTGGCATGTTGGGGATTGCCCATCTAGTAATATATTAAGAACAATGGATGTTTTAATATGAAATGGGAACTATCACAATGTTTGTTTGTGCGTTTGTGAACATTGTGGGTTCGTTACTTAATTTCAGATTATGTCAGTTGGTAAATTCACTAGAATTTGAGGTGTAATGAACAAAGGTGTACTGTAGTTGTTGCAATGTAATGTACATGTTTTCATGCGCGTGTAATATACATGTTTCCATGTCTTTCCTGTTGGTGGTTTTCAGTTAATTTGACTTTATATAATTTTGTTTTAATTTGTTGTTTTTGATACATGTATTCTATTGTAATGATATGTAAAGAGGTATATAATAAAAGGATCATTACTATAGTAATAATCCTATAATATTCGTTATAGTATGTCAGGTTCCAGATTCCTGTCTGTGATCTCCTTTCTCGGCGGCTCCAAATAACGAATAATGTGTTGCTGAGCCATTAAACAACGTTCATTTCATACCTTACAGATTTAATTGGCTTATCCACAAATAACAATGGAGAAACCAGAGGCTATCATCCACCCACCTCACACCATCACACGCCTAACATTCGACAAGCAACGTTAGCCTCTTCTTGTCAGATTTTAAGGACTCGCACGGGGTCATTATCATAGGATTTAGCAATTAAATGTTTTGAAAATGCACTAGAATTCACATTATGTCATGTAGAAAACAAAGAAACTTCGGTAAGAGTAAGGGTATGGCCCTATACACGTATCATTCCCCTCTCTCAAGGGCGGCTCTAAATAATCTATAATGTTTTGATGAGCCGTTAATGGCATTCATATTAAATTATCTGATAATGCATATTGAATATGACCACTCAAAATTAAATTATTAATAAATACTGATAAAGGTGATCCTTTGGGAGCAACAATAAACACAATTAAGAGAATAAAGCAGCAGACTCGGTTTTATTGAGTCAGTTCATGAGAAGTAATGAAAGAAGCAACACCTCTCACGCCCCCTAGAACAATGAAATTAAAAAAAATCACTTTAATTTGAAATGCAACAACGGGCCTAGATATATCATATATTTAAATAAAAAATGACAACATATATAAATCATTCATCCAATTTTATTAAGCCAATTGTGAATGTCCCACTTCGCTGTGCTCTCCTTCTCCCCTAGCTTGATTCCTGAAATATTAATATTATATTCAGAAATGTCCAACATTTTTTCCAGCAGCTGTTCTGCAATTTCTTGTTATTGGGTTCCAATGACGTATATATCCAAATTATGTATGCCAATGACAATTGGAACCGACTTGTGACTCAAGCATGCGTCCAAAACAATGGAATGATGAAGACATTTAGTTGTTTCAAATTATCATTTGCACGCATGGAGTCACAAAACGTATAAATTCACAGAAGGCAGACAACCAAATACACGCAATTCAAACACCAGACCGCAATAACGAATATACACAAAGTATGCGACACCACGTATATAAATGGTTGACAACAGGAGTATCGCCTTGGAACGTTCAGTGGCCAATAGTCCGCAAGGGGTTTAAACCAGGTTCAATTGTGCACCGACCCTCACACATACCCTATTGTCATCCCAGTTCAATAGGAAAATTTAATTAAATCCCAGCTATGCTATATCCGCTAACAAACTAAGCAACAGTAATAGTCGATATAAGTATAACACAGAAATGAGTATGCCTTTAGTAAATAAAAGCATAGAAAGTCACAACGTAAGAACTCAATGATTTGACAGAAGCAAGGGCAACATAAGAATATATACTTGTTTTTGTATTCCAATAAAAATATTGTATCATTCTCATATTTCATTTTGAATCTTTCAACATATGCTCAACCGATAGTACCGAAACCGTTAATGACACTTTGTAATATTTGTATAGTATACATATATACTGAACATTGATAACATTTTGATTTCAACTAGATAATAATTGATATCCTAAAGAACAATGTTATAGTTTTTGAAAGTTCCAGGATTAATTTATTTTGATCAATTGAACTACGTTTATACCTCATTAAGAATTCAGGAGACGTTCTCGATCAAACGTTCTAAAAGCAGCATGTTGGCTCTATAAATACTTAGGATATTTCCTCACCATATACAACCTTAACTATTGCTTTTATTCAAAGGACTTTTGCTAGAGAGAATGGAAAACACTACATGTTGGCCTGAAACAATACTAAAGCGTTTTGTTCTAGCGACCATTTGGACAATTACGCTATGAAGTTTATATACACATTGTTGTTATTTCGTGGGTACGAAATGTACAACTCCTGTCGCAGATTCGTTTTTGTGTTTTACTATAAAGGAGATTTCATTTTTCAGCTTAACAGTTACTCCTCTTGGATCACCTGTTTTAAGAAAATACCATATAAAGTCGCCTTTCGGAAGTCGTTTAGTTCATTCAAGATGCAGGGTGTTTCCCTCTATTAATAAGAGCATTGCTAAGAAGTGCAATTGTTGCAATTATGTATCTTGCAAGTCCACCATTAAATCAGCTGTTAATGGTATAATGTTTAATGTATGTCTAGCTTCCAATGTTGGTTGACGTATATCTCACGTCATTTATGGTTTGACTTTAAATGCACCACGTTTTGGTATACCGTACATGGCCAAACAGGTCCATCTTTAAAAGAAAGATAACAAGAAAAGCTATAATACATGTATTATAGCATGGGGAGTACGGACATATTTGAAAGGCAGTGAAAGGATGATATTGTTAGCATGACATATGAGCAAGAATTTGATATGTATTTATTTTAAAGTTGTGATTATCCCAGATTTAGGTTTGTACAGCTCAGTAAGTGTGCCAGGTTCCCCGCCAGGACTTGAACCTGGATCTCTTTTCTCGAAAGAAAAGCATGCTTCCCTACACTACAGAGATGTTCCCAACAGCACAGAGCGTACACAAAATTAATCAGCCAACTTAAACTTAGATTAAACATGTTTTACTTCAAATTATGTATATTTACATAATACATTCTAGACACTGATCTTAACTCTTAAAGTATGTCGTTTGTATGTGCCAGATGAAGCTGCAGGTTATGCTTATAAATTAATTCCAACACTTCATTAAAAAGAAACCCTGTGAAAACAAGCAAATTCACCGAAGTACAAGTCCACTATATGTGAAACCACCCATCGTAAAATAATGGATACTCCTCAGAAATAAGAAAGTTATAACCAACGTCAAGTTTTCGTGAAGAAAATATCGAGTATTTAACCCATATAATGACCTTCAGTGTGACCTTGACCTTTATATTTTAGTATTGTAATGTGTTGTCATGATGAGTATATATTGAAAGTTTTCGTGACGGACTCCAGATAAGCAATTTCTGTGAGACTTAAAATTGAAGAAATCAGCAATAAAAAAAGGGAGTGAAAACAGCATTGCAAATTAACAATTGCTAGTTTAATTAAGTCATATTTTGAAGTAAAAAGCAAAAACATAACATTTACTCTTTAAAGTAATCTGAATCAGCACTGCAGATTTATTTAGGAGGTAAAATATCGTTTGACATGGAAGTTTGTCTGGAGGTCTGTAATTACAATAACAAGTCTTCACGAAAAACATTTGAGCTACTAGCCCACAGGGCATATGACTTACAAAAATTGACTAGCCGAACACATTTCTACTGACCCAAATTTTTTAACTGTAATTTGAGTGTTATTTTTAAACAAAATTAATACGTATATGGTCACAGAAAGTTACATGTTCTCTAGAATAATATAAATAATTAAGTAAAATAAAGAACTTCATTGTTTTGACACTTTATTCTCAGTCACTGGGTATAAAAAATATGCGTTAGGTTTAATAAGTGTTGTTTTTTGAGTCCCTAACGTCTGCATTATTTTTTTCTGCCGGGTTACGCTCTTTCGAAATAATGAAGAAAGCTCATCGTACATGGAGGTTACAAAATAGACCGGAAAAGATCTTCAGTTCATTATCAGTCGGGTTTACATTGCGATATTGATTCATACTAAATATTGCTCATTCGTCCCCAACGTCGTTCGTAATTACAGTTGAGGCCACGCGGATTACGACTAATAACACTCAACGCGGGGATTTTAACTCACCGCGGACACACTGATTTTGTCCACGCGATCGGCGGACAGTCCACTCAACGCGGGGACAATAACGTTTGACCACCGCGACACAATCACCGAAAAACATGTGTTATTAAATGCATTAAAAGTTTGAAATATGTATTGCTTTCGAAATTTATTCATCGTATTTATCAGTTTTATTACGTTTTTTATTGATTCAAATGCCAAGACTATCAAATTCCTAAAAGACCTAAACTTTCAGTGACTTTCAAGCTAATAACATTATAGGCAATCAGATGCTAAATAATTCAAAGTGTTTCAAAACAATACAGTGCAAGAATGAACAATATAAAAACTCATTCAGACAAAGACAATTATTGATTGGAACCATCTTTGAGACAGTTTCGTTTGCATGCCATCATTGGAGAGCTTCAAATCACCTCTCGTAAAGTGCTACCAACAGCAACAGCCTCTCATACGATGAGTTTATGCCGTAACAGGCTCTACATTGTACAGATTCAGATCGCTGCTCTAATTTCCACCGCGTTCCGCCGCGAACCTATCACAGAGAATCCCCGGGATTGCTTTCTTTTGATACTGGATTTTGCAATCGCGGTGATTTTTACGGTCACGGAGAATCCCCGCGATATTTCGGGTGACAATCCGCGGTACGATCGCGGGGACTTGTGACTTCGATGGAAAAACGGCTGCGGGGATACTGTGAAGAAGTCGTAATCCGCGTGGCAGCAACTGTAGCAAATAAAACTGAAAACCAGTCTGTTCTGAAACCGAGAGTTGTTTCCGGCGATGTATATGTATAAACAAAATAAAAATCGACTTTTAAATTAGTTTACAAGCTGTCGTTAATTTTTGTGTCTGATTTTATTTCGATTTATTTTGGCATTTTCGTCTTGTTTTTAACAAGCCCGCTTGTAAAATTTACATGCCTGACATGATTTTTACTAACTGCGGGCTTCAGGCTACCGGCTAATTTCAAAGACTGACAAACTCATATGTTATTTTTAATTGTCTTACAATAGCGAATAATACACTTGTTTGTTTTCAAAACATGAATATTTACTAACTCTGTCGGCCATTTTAAAGATAATGTAGCAGTGGTCAAGCCAGACTCCAACAAGAGGTCAATGACCTTGAAGCTCTACTGATAGGTTTTTGATAGCTAGATCAGCATTTCTGTGAAGTTTCATGGAAATCCGTCAAGTAGTTTCAGAGCAGTAGTCGCTACAAGCTTTTACTAAATAACTCTATGTAAACCAAGATGGACGCAAAGAATGCATAATCCAATACACCAAAATAAACTTAGAACTACTCAAAACTGAAAACTGAAAACAATATCAAAGATGTGCTTTATAATTATTATAAATACCATCCATGCCTAACAGCACCTTTTTAAGATAACACTGAAATGCCCGTTTAACAGCTTTTTAGCAATATTTTTTCTTTAGGTCTGTTTTTTTTCCATAGCATGAATAAGGTCTGAAATGTGCAATCAGAAGTCATTTCCACTCTAAAAGGTTGCCTCCTATAACTCAATTTATATAAAGCCGCTATATTATGCTTTTTTTTTATTTTAACGCGACAACATAATGACGTCATGTGACATGAGTCACATGACGTCACGCCACATGCTATTCTATGTTGGACGTCATCTTTCTATGACATCAAAATACCATAGCAACCAGTACTTAAACAGGACATTACCGATAGCAAACTCTCAATATAATGAAACAGTGCTAAGGCAAACCCAAGAATTACATCAATGGATAGTTTTTAAATGGCATAAAGCCCACCTCAAACTTAGAAAATCCTACTAAAAGTGCATATACCGACCGCAAGACACATGGGATCTCGAGATATCGCAAGTTAGATATCTCACGATAAGTTGCGATACATCTTGAGAAATTGTAAGATATATCTCAATATATTTTGAGATATCAATGACTCAAGACACATTGAGATATCTCAAAACAACTTAAGACATCTCAAGACAGTGATCTCAAGATAAATTGAGATATACATTGAGATTTATGGGGATTAATTGAGATATCTCAATACAAATATCTTAATATAAAATGTGATATCTCAACATGGAGTATCTCAAGATAAATTAGACATATTCAGATATCTCAAGATACGATACGGTGCATCGTGGAGTATTACAATATACATATTTTACTGAGTTGTTCATAATCTGGGTTTCGTAACAATGCGTGTTTGCCTTATCGACAAATTACATTCTAACCGAAGTAGTTCTCTTCGCAAACAAACCGAAATGTAACAAACTTTGAAAATATGTTGAAATACAGACAAAAAATACTGCAATTGACTGTTTTAGTAAACAAAGGTTGGACCCTTAAGGGGGCACTCCACAGTTTAATGTACAGTTCTCAATAATCAAACCCATGACAAGCCCTTAGCCTGAATTCTTGAGCAAAAATAAATCACATCAGCATTGTGTCATACATTTCTTAGATGACAATAACATTACCCATGTTTCCATACCAAATAAAAGTATCAAAAAGCATTTTCTGTACAACTTTAGTCCCATTTCTTTAAGATTACCCCACCCCTCAAAACATGCTTAAAAGCAATTTTAGCAATATTTCAAATGTCAATAAATAAAAAAAAATGAATTTTCCTAAGCATATCAGTGTCATGTCTGCACTCATAATGCTCTTCCATATCAGGAAATGCTAAGTTTTACATACCTTCTCCGGCGTTTTAAAAAGTTATTCAATGCTGATCTCCCCGTGAGTGAAAATCAGCCATTTTACCTACTTTTTGGAAGTTTTTGCTAGTTGATCATTTTTCAAATTATAGCCTCCAAAAAACCCAAAGAATGCATATTCCAATACACCAAAATAAACTTATAAGTACTCAAAACTGAGAACAACATCAAACATGTGCTTCATAATTATTCTAAATACCATCCATGGACCTAAAAGATGCTTAGTTGATGTCTTTCTGATTTACGCCATGGACATTCGTGCGAAATTAAGGAGTGCCCCCTCAGGACAAATGTTTGTATTTACAATCAAGCGTTCAAGATGATCAAGACTAGCTCTGATAAACAATAATCAGAGTTTGTGTCCATTTAGTTAAAATTTACGGATTATGATGTCGCATGAATATTTGTCACAAATTGAATTGTTTTCTACGTTTGTATGCGCGATCAGCGTGCATTAGGTTTACAAAAAAGCACACTCTCATAGAAAATGGTGCGAATCCCGCGTCCTAAAATGGACAGTGCATGTTGATCGAATGCAATATTATTCTGGTCTTCGTTTCATATTTAGTGAAAAATACTAATTATTCGATAATTACATAGACACGTTATTAATGTCTATGACTAATCGTAGGATACATACATTTCCGTTGATTTCTCTAGTCAGTAAAACAATCACAATTTAAACAGACTTGCGCTTTATACCAAAGACATTCCTTTATTTTATAAACCAATGCAGTTTCGATATGTTTGTGTCAGACATGAATAATAGGTTACTTATAGAGAAAGTGTTTACAATCAATACTCATGTGACTGACTACATCAGGGGTCTCGCAATTAGGCGAAGTCGCTTTAAACTTCGCTCTAATTTGACTGACTTCGTTTTTTATCCATGTTGGGCGAAATTTGAGTCGTCGGCAATAAGAAAAACTGCGAACTTATGTGTGTTTTATTGACGGGTAATTATTTTTCAGCAAGTTTCATTTCAAGGTGCTTTGAATAATGATTTAATTGATTGATTTCATTTTATATATCGGAAATGTGTCAGGTTTCTAAGACCAAGACAAAAAAAAAACATTCACAACATCTCATTTACTGCTAAGCAGCATTACTTAAATGTATATCGAATGTCACCACACCATATTGGTTATGTCCTACTAGTGTGACCTCATTCCAAAATTGTTCGGCAATCTGATCCTAGTGATGTACTCGAGATACTGAGAATGTCATAATGCAGAACATAATGACGTCAGTAGTTCAATCGCATCCGACTGCCGAAAATGACAGATACTTAATTTGGGAATGTTGACCGGATATCCAGACAAGATCCGACAAATGATGAGTATATTTAAATGGCACTTTGGTGACTTTTGACTTCGATATCTCCGCGGGTTGACTACAGATCGTATTCATAATTTTGAAAGAGCATCATAAAAAAAACTGACCAATCAGTGACCAGATATAAGACATAACCAATACATTCTGGTAGGTGATAAACTCGGTCTTTATCCTTGATGTTCAACCAAGTTTACTGTTAAAATAAAGGTATCTACAGTGTAATTCTTTTAAAACCCTGCCGATTTCATGCACATTCATGCTAAACGATTTTTAGCATGAATGTGCATGAAATCGGCAGGGTTTTAAAAGAATTACACTGTAGATACCTTTATTTTAACAGTAACTTGGTTTGAACATCAAGCGATAAAGACCGAGTATATTATCACCTACTGAAAATAAAATAAAATCTCATCATCTCTGTAATGCAAAATTATGAATAGGGCACGAAAATTCGTCCGCTCGTATTGACGAGTGATTTTCGAATCTGGACGAGTGAAATCCATGAATCGGTCATCCGAGAGGACGAGTAACATTTCAGTAGAAAACAACAACAAAGAAAATAGTTCTTACATAGTTTATTAAGCGATTAAATGCAGTAAATAGTCGCAACTCTGTTTAATCAACGATAAAATGCAATTTAAGTCAACCAGATATTGGGAAATTGACGCATTTCCGCTTTGGGACATTCTAAAATGCGGGTCCCGTTCTAATTTCACGGAGCGCAAACGTTACGGTATTTGATGTTATACAAATAACACTTTCACGCGGAATCTTGAAGGGCACTAGTCAGCTTTTAGGTGACTGGGGCCAGGGCCTTCAGGAAGGGGAATTACAAAAAGTATGCTGTTTTCCTGTGTTGTAGTTTAACATTTTCTAATAATTATTAAAAAAAAATAATTAAGAAAGGATTTTTTCACAGGAAAAGTGGGAAATATATACCATGCCAGAGTAACATCAGACTGTAGTGAACTATAGAATATAAATATAGTCATCTATAATACTGGTCAAAGTTTCATAATTTTCAATGATTTATATAAAGAAAAAAACAACACGTTATGATGTTTCCCTTTGTTTTATTTATATATATATAATAGTGTTAAAAGATGGTATCTGACTACTTTGACTTATAAACTTTTACAGTCAGAGCAGGAAGAGTAAACATCCTATAAGGACGAGTAACATGTCAATGACACTTGTCCTACAGGACGAGTATACAGTAAAATATATTTCGTCCCCTGTCGTAGGAAGAGTGGTATTGTCAGATAGGAAATTTATTATTGCACGCGACAGTGTACAAGGTGTATGTATTTGATACATTTGTAAACATCTACTTCACATCAGAAAATATCACTAAAATGTCCCCTTACAGTCCTCAGAGATGTCGAGCGCTGTCATTTCTGTATTACTCCCATTTTTATGGAGATGTCGAGCGCTGTCATTTCTGCATTAGTCCAATAGGCATTTGGTGCCTGGATATCTTAAATTAGAATCAGCACCACACCCTTAGGACAGACCCACAAACATAAATGTAAACATTTACCAATGGAGGTAAGGTTATGGGTCTGATGATGGTCTGGGGCGGATTCCGAAAGTTCCAGGCGACTCTTACCTAACCAGATGAAAAATGCAAAACTTGCTATTTCCGACATATAAAAATAAAACTGTTATATACTTACAATCCTCTTTAGAATATTCTCTCAAATAAACTCATTCAAATTCATTGTTTTAAATTGTTACAGTTTCATTGAAAAATAGTACACTGTTGATAACACACCATTGCCTATATAGACACATGATAATGGTTATTTATGCAAAAATACCAGAGTTTCTTGAACACATGTGTTTCTAATAGAATAATCTCTGAGGATACTGCATCATACTGCATCAGATCAAAGGAAATTGCATACTACCTGGTAATAATAATTAACTGACCCAGTCAGCAAGATTATCCAGCTTTTCCCCCAATCTATCATAAATTGTGTTTCTACATGACTGTACACTTGTATTATATTATTCTGATATTAAGCATTAATTATCTTTGTCATTTTTTTAACTTTTAAATACATGTTATTTAAAGTATTGTGCTTAAATTTCAAAGTAGATTATATATTTGTTGAATTTGAAGATAGTTCCTATATAATAAATCACTATGACTTAAACTATTAAACTGACTTGTCATCATGGTCATGTTAATGCAGAGTAATATTGATATCATTTTGCACTTGGGACACAATTTTTATTGTTCTGGTTTTAAATGTTGGAGTTATCATGATGTTTGGTATTTAAAAATGTTCTTGCAACACAATAATACATATTTTGTCTTTTTCTGAAAAAATAATTGAATTGAATTGAATGTTGTTTAACGGCTCATCAACACAGTATAGGTTATTTAGAGCCGCCCCAGAGAGAGGAGAAGGATACATAGGAATCCGGGAACCGTGCCCTACTCTTATATCAGATAGATTCCTATGGTTCTTTAACGTGCTCGGAGGATAGACCGATACACGGGACAGTCCCCATCCGATGGACAAGGCTAAGGGAAAGTGTCTTGCCCAAGAACACACCGACGAAACTCAGTGGCACCATGGAGGATTGAACCCGTGGCCTCCGGTTACAAATCCGCCGTGCTACCGACTGAAAAAATAAGGTTCCACTAAAAGTTTTATACTTGGCAAAATAACTTCTTCAAGTGGTCCTTTGACATAAAATCCACATTTTACTTGAGTAATAGTTAAGTAACATAGAAGAAATATCAAAAATCTGTATAAAGTTTAAGCTTTGTGGTGAAGTTTTGGCGAACGGAGATAAAGCAGATCAGAATGGAAAAGTTTGTCGTGATCTTATGGCGAATAAAGAAACGGCAAATCTGAATGGAAAAGTTTGTGGCGATGTTAGGGCGTGCAATAAAAAAGTAAATCGGAGTGGTAAAGTTTGTCGCAATGTTGTGGCGAACAAAAAAACTGCAAGTAAGTCTTTGCTGATGTTTGGCGAACGTTCCAAATAAATAAATGTTTCTGGCGAATGTATAACTTTTTAGGGAGTTTGCGGCAAATTCGCCAAAGATTACCATGGTGTTTGCGGGAACATCACCGCTAGTGGCGATTATTGGCGAACAATTAAGAATTGTTCTGGCAAACAAAATTGTTTGCTGCAACTCTCTCATTTTGGGCAAAATGTACGATTTGATAAATTTCCATACATTATATACCTTAATTATAATTATAACCTTTCAGACCCACAACAGACAAACACTGCATATTTTTTCCTTTTCTTCACATTTTCAGACGAATTTTGCCTTCTGATTGGGAAAGATTCCTGCTAAATTTAGGGGAAAATAGTCAACTTTACAGTTGGGAACAGGCCTGTAAGGAAGACGCCTTTTACAGGCCTTTATTATATAACGAGGCGTCTGTATGACAGGACAAGTATACAATCAAATTGCCCTTGAAATGCGTATTTAGACATTAATACAAAAAACACACGTACGACGTCGTGCACAACTACTTAGAGAAACAAAACTTTGCGGCGCATGAAATGTTTGCCTGTGTTGTAAATACATATAGACACTCCACAACATCCCTATCACATAAGCCCCGTAATGGTGTGTGACAAGTTCTCAACACTGCCCACAGCCATAGCAACACATTCATGAACTTGTGGACAGCCCTGTGAAACATGACCTACTTCTCCACCAAAACCATCATATGCCATATTACCTACCAAAACTTATCTACGGTACTTACCTTCGCCCAAAAATATTTTCGCCCACGATTTTGCAATGATTACAATGGCTTGAAATGTCCAATGTAACGTATAACGTCGACCTACTGTACACCAGGATCCGTCTATGTCATCAAAGCAAAATGGCGTTCGTTAAACCGTAATATATAGCCTGCTGCGCATGTGCGTCGGAAATAAACCGGAACTCAACAGTGGTTTTATTATTACCAAAAATATACAGACGTTAATGGAGCTACTTATGTAATGGCCAACTATTACGTCTCGTTCATGTATCTACATCCATTACTGATTTTCCGTACTAGAAAATATCGGACAGGGAAAGTAGCATTCAAGGACGACAGTCAACCACAAAACACAAAAACAAACACACAAACAAGAAGGCAAAAGTAATAAAAAATGCAAACGACATCACAAACACAAAAGGGTTGACAATATGGCTACCGCCTTGGAACGGTCAGTGGCAACAAAGACCACTGGGGGTTTAAACCGGTTCTAGGGTGCACCAAACCTCACACTTACCCTACTGTCATCCCATTAAAACAGGACAGTGTAAATAAATAAATCCCCGCCATGATAAAACACAAATATGCTCGTGTAAATATAATACAAAAAAAACAATAGCCTAGAAAGCCACAATGAAAGTACTCAATGACTTGGCAGAAGCCACAGCAACAAGAGAATAAACCATTAAGGGCACGACAAGAAAGATCATAGACAAACATCAAACGCTTTAGTAGCATCATTATCATAAATTATATATTCAACCGATGATAATGAAACTATAGGGGAAGAGCCTGTGGGGTTATGAACTGAAAAATCTACACAAATCAACCTGGTAGTGTTTACAGCAGACGACACACATTATGACATGGAGATTGGCAGTAGTTTTGTGTGTAAAAACCTCCATAGCAATACTCTGAGATGGGATGTTTATGTGTTCCATATAACAATTCATCTTTATCATTTTCACATCAGAATCAGAAACACTACAGAATCAGTAGCATCACAATGCACAATCTGTACACCACCTATGAAAATTGAATATTTCTTCCTTAGGCTCAGAGATGTATATGTTCCTTAATCATAAATAGGCCTATATAAGATGTAATTCCTTATCTTATTATCTCCGTCATGTTCAGCCATTCCTAACAATAATGTCTACAGTTATGCTTCATTTTTGAAAATGCATTCCTACCACCATAAATGTCCAAATTATACCATATATTGTGTACTGCAGTAAATAACGCCTGTTTCTCCAGATCAACTATAACTGGCAATTAATTTTCATTCATAAACACTGATAACTTGTGAAATATTTGCTGGCTGTTAAGTCATCACAATACATTTGTGTAAAAGTTCATAGCAATTCTGTTTTATGTTATTCACACAAAATATACATGGTAAAACATGAATAATACTGGGAAGTAAATTGTCATAGTTCCAATAAAATAAACAGAAAGTATGTAGTTTGGAGTCGTTGGATTAAAAACTTTCCTCCTTGTTTTCTGTCGTCTGCTTGAAGAGGAATTTGTTTACATGATTCATTCAATATAACTGACAGGCTACATAGCTGATGCAATTGATAAAGACACACCTCCAATTTCTCCCTACCAGGGTAAGGAATGTTGCCCCTTTAACTCCACACAGCTTATACATGTTTCTTATAGTGTTGCGTCTTTCCTCGATGTACATGTCTCTATTGAAAATTGACAAATACTAAAAGAGAGAACACACAACGGCCTATAATGTCCAGCCACGTATGCTCGTGTTGTCCCATAATTTGCCTTTATTTATTATTCTAAAATATTTTTTCTTTTCTCTGAATACTTGTTTCTAATTGAATGTGTTATGTGGACGTATCATTTCTTGTTTGACTGTAACACCTCCTTTTACATAGGAGCACTTATAGGGCGGGTAGATGTCTACATAAAACTCCGGTTGTTAGCGGGGCTCTATAGCTGTGTTGCAAAATAAATGTGTCTAGTGTGTAAACAAGCAAACTATCGATGTAGTGTCTTGCGACCTATAATACCTCATGCGAATACTTTTATTTGATAAAAGAGCAGATATCAACGAAGGGACTGGCCCAATTAGGGATGTTTGTGTGATTGTCATTTTGTTCAACATTAATGTACAATGTCTAGTAAATTTAATACTAAACTTCATTCAGATTATTCATGATTCATTATTCGGATGTACATAATTGAATCCGTACACTTGAAGTGTAAACTGTGAGCTATGTAATATGAAACATGAACAAGAATTGTTAAGTAAAAATATAAAGTCGTTTGCATATTTCCTAACTGTGAAGTGTAAAGTGTATATATACGATATATGACCGAGAAATAATGAGGCTGGTGCTGTAATCTCTTTAGATAGCTAATAATAAAATTAACACACGGTATTAACAGATTAAGCAATGTATCTTTTACAGGAAAGTTGATACACTCATTAAAAGTATATAAGGGAATTTCATCAAATTAATAAATACTGAAAAGTGGATCCCATTGAAGCAACAAACATAAACAAGAGATAAAAGTAGCAGACTCGGTTTTATTGAGTCTGCTCATGAGGGGTAATGTTACATTGCAACACCTCTCACGCCTCCTAGCACCGGCTTAAGCGATATTCTACTTTAAAGCCACAAATAGTAAGTAATAACACTACTGCTTTGTAGTCGGGGCGACTATTATCGCAACACTAAACAAACGCTAGTGTGAATGTAAATAAATACTGAAATTGGATCCCTTCAAAGCAACAAACACAAACAAGAGATAAAAGTAGCAGATTCGGTTTTATTGAGTCTGTTCATGAGAGGTAATGTAGTGTTTGTATTGAGTCTGTTCATGACAGGTAATGTAAATACAACGCCTTTTACGCCTCAACCCATTAAAGCGAGAGCTGGGCAGTCAAAATAAAGCTCTTTTTTTCAAACACATACTCAAATTTCAAATGCCCATTATTTTATAAATATTTTAGCAAATGTCGTATGCCACTACAATGATTTCAATTCTGATTGCACGGTGACTGTTGATGACATATCCGTCACCATAAATTAAATATATAAAAAAGTACCAGTTAGTATTATACGTTGACGGATATGACATCAACAGTTATAACTTGCAAAATGTATTGACGTCATTGTGGTAGTGTACGAAATGGCTTAAATGTTCACACGGTTAATATGAAATACTTTGTAAAAATAAATAAATAAATAAATAAACGTTTGATTTGGACTGCCCCGCTTTGGCGTCAATGGATACAAATGACAACGTATACAATTCCTTTATATGATTTTAATTATAACATTATCTCATAAAGGACGCATTGCTTCCTACTGTGTGTAAATTGTATTGTTAACTATGAACCCTTAACCCGCTAAGCACGACTATAATAGCCTGTGTGTCCATTGTAAAACCATATCAGCCTACGAGTACGAGTAATAGAAGGCAGATCAGGGTTTACAATGTCCGGCTGCTAATCAGTCATTTCCCCAAAACACCCATTTGTCACTTAAATGGAATGGTCTTAATTCAAAGAAAGACCATTCCATTATATATATACATATGTATAATAAATATTTTATAGCAACAGAAGCTACATTTGCTATTCGACTGTTATAGCGACTTTCATAAATATACATGTACGCCAAGTTCGTTAAGCGCCATATTAAAACGTAAGATGACTGATAGGCAATAAAGCGTAAAAAAACTCAATAAATACACATTATAAATATGATATCTAAATACTAATATGTTAATAAAAAATAGCTTATTCTGGTATTCAAACGCTTAGTTGGAATCCCTTCCCACCACCACACCATCCCGAGAAAGGTCTTTTTGTTTATTTCCATTTGTTTAGATGATCACGCATATCGATTCCAAACAACATTAAAATCAACAAAAGATGTGATACGCATGAAGATGCAATACAACGAAAAGCCGACACGAACGTTAATAAAAGTCACCAGGATCCTACAAAATACACATACACATCAGGTGCACGTGACGCGATAAAAACGAAGGCACGGTCAAGAGATACGACAGTTCATACAGTCGCCTAGACAACCTTGACATTAGGTCATAGTCGTCCATTTGCACTTGGAGCTATGAATTATCTTTAACGTTTGAATCTGCTTCACACTAGGTCTATATGCTAAAATTGTTTCATTGAATGTTTAACGGTTCATCAACACAGTATATGTTATTTAGAGCCGCCACAGAGAGAGAGGGGAAGGATACATAGAAATCCGGGAACCGTGCCCTACTCTTGTTATCGAATAGATTGTTATGCTTCTTCAACGTGCTCGGAGGATAGACCGATACACGGGAACGCCCAGTTTACGTCCTTCGGACGAGGCTTAGGTGCAATTGTCAAGTGTCTTGCCCCTAAGACAAAACCTCAGTGGCACCACGAAGGATTGAACCCGGGGCCTCCGGTTACAAATCCGCCGCGCTACCGACTGCGCCTCGCCAGCCCTCAAATTGTTTCATATCATTATATTAATAATAAATAAATTAGGCCAAGATATGTATGAGATCCATTGTTTATCGGTGTACTTGCAAATGTGTTATGATTACAGACAAGAGCAAGTTTATCTTAATGAATACAGTTGATTTCTTTACGAAATGGACCAATCGTTATATGACTGGGTCTGCTACTTTATTCTCTTGATTATGTTGGTTGCTTCCAGAGGAGCTCACTTATCAGTAATTATTAACATTCACACTAGCTTTCGTTTAATGCAGTGTGGCGACTGCAAAATGTCTCCCCGTGCTATGAATCGGTATTACTTTTACTGGTCTCTTGGGATCAATGAGCCCAATACAGTTGGCTTTGATGTAAGTCGTATTGCGCCTAACTTACCTCTCATGAACAGACTCACAAAACGAATCTTCTACTTTATTCTCTTAGTTGTGTTTGTTGCTTCCAAAAGATCTCTTTTATCAGTATGTATTATATAGCTGACGTGTAAGCTGCATTGTACACCACCTACGACTAAGTTGTACACCACCTACGACTAAGCATATCATCCATATTAAGCTGTTTCCCTTTAATCTGTGTATCACTCTTTGATTGGTTTGCGTTTGGAAAAAGTGTCTCCGTGGCCGAATGGTTAACGACGTTGCGTAATAAACCTTCGCCTCTCACCGCTTCAGGTTCGAATCCAACTGGATGCCGACTTGTAATTGAGCAAGTGTCGATTCTTACGGATGGTGGGAGGTGTACAGTATTAGATCTACCCGGGAAAAGTGGGTGGTCTGACTCCAACACAAAAAATCGACCGTCATAAATAACGTCATAACCTTACATGTGTCGAAAATGACGTAAAACACCATACAAACACACAAAGCAAATTTAATAACTACATTTTGTTAGCTGTCGCTATATCTTTACAAAATAAACTGCCATGACTGGCTGTGACACGTTTGATTCGCAGCAGGATAAAAATTGTTCGTTTTCAAGTGAACAATTGATTTCATGGAGAACCTAAGCAACGCAATGCTCTGTTGAAAGAGAAGCAGGATTAAACATCGACTTGTCAATCACAAGACAAATAAAGGTTCCTACTTTATGGTGATTTGAGCTCGATTTAATAGCATTATGACAGCTGACCTTACGTTTGACAAAATCACAAATCTCATTCAAACTGATATTTAAACTACATCCGTTGCTATGTTGCATATTTTGATTGTTTGTTCAATGCATGTGTAAATAAGATCAGTTGACGTTTATTGTATGTATTTGTTTGTGCAAAAATACATTTAGAGCAGTAACTTCGTCAAAATCGCAAGATTGATAATAGCGGAACTATAGGCATGCGATATAGGTAATATTTAAACAGTGTAATGCAAAACTGTTTTGTTCGTATTGCAATTTAATTCTTTAAATGTGTGCTGCATGAAAAAGTAATAAATATCAATAATAATAGCATGTTGTATTAACCCTATAGGCCAAGGAAAGGTCAGTAGTATATTTACACATTTTATCTAATACAAATACATGTACATGTAGTATATTAATTAATTAAGGGGCGTTTGTATAAAGCAAAGATACTTTTTTCATAGCTAGACACTATTTGAATATAACATAAATGAATATATATCAGCGATTATTGAATTCTTTTTTTTATTTATCCAAAACGTGTTTTTGTGTTGTTGGAATGTCAACCTAGAATGTGTCCGAAAGCATAGCAGAAGTTCTTCGAGATACGTTTTTCTTTTGTCCCAGCAACTGTTCCCTTTATAAGTATGTTCTTTTTAATCGGTTTTCAACAGTAAGGTATTTTTATTTATCTCTAAAGCTGCACATTCTATTAATTCATAAAAATAACTATTAATTATTGACTATCTATCCCATGGACAAGACAAATCGCAAATAACTTCTGTTATGCTTTGGGAAAATACAATTTTGGCAAACATTAATAATATTTTAATTTCTGAATCGATTTTTTAAAGTAATTGAATTGAATTGAATGTTGTTTAACGGCTCATCAACACAGTATATGTTATTTAGAGCCGCCCCAGGGAGAGGGGAAGGATACATAGGGTTTCGGGCAAGAAGTCTACACATCTTCTCCGAAGGATGGCATACTTGCACAGTACATTGTCCGAATACGACACTGAGAGAGTGCTTTTGAAAAACCACGAGACGTGACTCCACCAGGAATCGAACCTCGGACCTCTGGATCGAGAGGCATATATAATAACCACTTGGCCTATGCCACTATATATTACTATTAATCACTTTATAGATATTTCTTAATATTTATTGCAGATAAGATGGTGTTGAGAATTACTTTCGGCGTCATCCTGTACCTGTGTATTATGACATCATGTAAGTAGGATGAATACAACTGGAAGTTTTACTAATACATTCCTCAGAACGAGTAGATTTTAAGTTTAAACTAAAACGTTACTACAGTATTTATATGTTAACATGTATTAAATACAATATAAATAGAATCAATGACGGACATTTTTAAATACAAAATTTGGCAAGAGACGTTAAACACAAACGCATCATACAGTTGAATGCAATCCACATATATGTGCAAATCATATTAAAACAAAAAAACACACACTTATTCGGGTTCGAGGCCTCATGGGACCAGGAATCTTTACGTGATGAAAGTATACAGCTGGCTTGCGGAACCGCGGTGGTTTTACTCTGGTGCCCGCCCGTGCACGAACATTTTCCAAAAAGGGCACCTGGGATCTTTCTCAACCAATCGAAGCTGGATAGTCGCCATGTGATCTTAGCTGTTGGTGCGACTATAAAGTTCAATTCAATTCAATTATTTTAATATTTTTTCTAATTGAAGGCAGTTATATAATCATAAAACATGACAATATGATCCAACTATCTCATAACCTTTGTATTTGAGGGGGCGTTCATACACCAACGCCGCGTTTAATCTATGGACAGAAATCACTTTGTAAATTTAATATAACCATGATATAATTTTCTAAAGACGGATTCCAATTGCGTGTTATTATACTCTGCAACACAGAAGTTATATTGAAAGAGTAAGAGCAAACATCTTGCTATCGATTTGTGGAAGACCCTATATATTTCGCAGTGTGCATTTTGTATTATATCTTCAATTCTGCTTTGCATTTGTGAAAACTTGTCTCACTCCAAGATGAAATAAAATATGTAATTCACTCAAAAACAACAAATGTCCTCTATATATTAAGCAAATTATTTAACAATTATATCACTTTGAACAGCTGAATTTTGATTTTCGCATTGATGTTGTCAAACCAATATTAATAAATAAATGCTCATTATTTTCAGATGTAGACAATACTACAATTGTACCAACAACTTCAACAACACTACCACCATCAACGCCAAAAACAGCAATAAACACCGCAACAATAAAATCAACATCATCATCTGCAGCAGCAATAACCTCAGTTAACAAAACAGCACCCGCAATGCCAATAACAGCAATAAACACCGCAACAATAAAATCAACATCATCATCTCCAGTAGCACTAACCTCAGTTAACAAAACAGCACCCTCAACGCCAATAACAGCAATAAACACAGCAACAATAACAACAGCAAGAAGTAAGTATTAGGCGAACACATATTGTTTTTCATAACGCGCAATATAATTAACAATCCCGAAATGTCAACGTATACGTATTTTAATTGCCCAAACATGTGTCCCAAGTATTTAGATTTATCATTCTTAAACTATAAAATAAACGGCAAATTCAATATAATACACAGGAAAGATATATAGACATGAAATTCATTTGTTTTACATATGTGATACATATGTATTCCACACTTGTATTTCCTATGAAAGTAACACATAGGTAATGCATATGAATTTTTTTTTAATAAATAAAATTAAAACATAAACAGGGTGTTAAAACATTTTCTACAATATTCTGCATTTTGTTTTTATAAATACTTTATGTTTTTTATGCATGATAGTTTCATATGAAATACATATGTATACATTTCATACGAGGCACATGTTTATTTTTTTAACATAACAAATATATGTTGTACATATGTGACACATATGTATCATTTACATATGTGACACATATGTAAATAACATGATTTATATATGAAAGAAACATGCAAATAATAAGAAAGTAACACACATATGTGTCACATATCGCAACATTTTTCCTGTGTATAGCTATACAGTCATAACTGTTGCATATTATTATGTCTGTTCACAGTATTCATGGTAATTGTTAAAGAAAATAGTTATAGTTAGGTCCGTTACATGGCGACTAACTTTTTCTTTTGATTGTCCAAATTGATTTTGTTAAGATTTGAGTTATCAACGCATCACTGGTCAGCTCGGAAATAACATGTATTGTTGACTGGCCATTTAGTGGTTAAACGTATTGAGTTACTCGAATAAAACTTGCGCTGTAAACCTTCTCGCCTCTCACCGCGGCGGGTTCGAATACCACTGGGAGCACAAGTTATAAGTTAGAAAGTGTTGATTTTTACTGATGGCTGGAGGTATACTGTACTGGTTCTACCCAGGAAAAATGGGTGGTCTGCCACTACCACAAAAACTCGACCGTCATATATGGACTAAAACGTGATAAAACTGATGTAAAACACCATCCAAACAAACTGATATGTCTATGTGTCTTCTGGACATTTACAATGGAAATGTTTTGGCAAAATTGCAGGATCTGTTCTTATCGGATGGTATGATAATTAATCACGTTTGGAAAAAAACGCAATAAACACAGTTAAGTTGATAGTAAGAAAGTAAAGTAGCAGACTCGGTTTTATTGAGTATTATTTACTAGTTTAGTATTGAGTTATATTATGAAACAACTCTCGGGCTCCTGTTTGATGTTACAACATGTTAGTACTAACATGTTATCACATGTATGACATATTGTTTGGAGCACGTCATTAAGCTAATGGAGGTATAGCTTATGACAACTGTAGGTAATTAAAAGTACTTATGAATTGTGTTCTCGTGTTGGTTTGGCATCTGTCATTACGTGCTTGCGTTTTCAATAACTAGGCTTTTTTTCTTGTTATATTCATATATACATGAGCATCGTTGTGTTATAATGATATTGCCTTTTAATGCAGCCTAGTTTGTTGGAGAGTATAACCTGCCGTGCATTTCTTTATTTACTCTGTTTCGTTTTATTGGGATGACACTATGGTAAGAGTGATGCGTGGGGCACCATAGAATCTGGTTTAAACACCAGAGGTCTTTTTGTCATTGACCGTTCCGAGGAGGTAGCCTTATTGTCAACCCTTTTGTGCTTTCGATTTAAAGTGCCTTGCTTCTAATTAGCATGTTGTTTTTCTTGTGTGTTGTTTGTTTGTTTATTTTAAGGCGTGTATTTGGTTGACTGCACTGTGAAGGCTACATTTGATGTTTTACTTGTATACCTAATTGTCCACACTAATTACAGTATGACCACATAACATGATCAAAGGCAAGCGCATTACTCTTATTGACAAGCACCTGTACGAGTTGTATAACGTCACTATTAAAACACTGTCGTACATTCCAAACGTAATGTGCATTCTCTGTAATTCTGGAATTCTTACTTTTATTTTCAGCATATAATGCAGCAATGACGTTACATGGCAGTACATCCATGCTCGTGACAACAGGGCTGATTTTCCTGACTTCATCATTCATGGGGGTGGCATTATAAATGGAAGTATATCAGCGCTCTGGATCGCGTTATTTATCCTAAAATATGGTTCTATTAGAGATAGAGTCGCATATCTAATAACAAAGCAATGATATCGTCATTTACGTAAAATAAGAACGAAGCACTGATATATTCATTTACGTAAATGAGGAAAGAAGCACTGATATCTTCATTTACGTAAATGAAGAAAGAAGCACTGATAGCGTAATTTGCGTAAATGAAGAAAGAAGCACTGATAGCGTAATTTACGTAAATGAAGAAAGAAGCACTGGTAGCGTAATTTACGTAAATGAAGAAAGAAGCACTGATAGCGTCATTTGCGTAATACTGATCACTGTCATTTTTAGAAATATTCATTGTCGTATGTTAGCGTTTATTCATCATTAAAATTGTTGTTGTTTGTTTCTACGGCGCACTTTATAAAGTGGAACCAGTATTGTGTTGAATACGTATTTTCGTATTCAATTTTTCCAACAATGAAATGGAATTAAAACACAAGAAACTCACAATAAATATAATATATTTAACTCAACATGAAAAAAACATTTAACTTTAAAGGGGAAAATAACTGAAAATGAATAAATCAAGTACGAAAAGACCGATTTAGTCAAGCAAACTGATCAGACAAGTTGATTCACGCGGTATCGTGAACAGTACCGTTAAAATACCGCACCGTTTCGTTGGTACCGATACTAGTACCGTACCGTTTCATTTTAACGATATCCAACCCTACTTATACAATTATCATTACACAAACAAATCATTATCTGGTAAATATATGTGAGCCACTCTCTAATTATGATGTTTAGCAATGCATACGTATTCTACAACACCGTGTATACACATACGCATCGGCATATATACAAGTATAGCACCTCACCGTTCACCACCGTTAACCAATGCACCTAATATGCAACGTTATCAATTTAATCTTGTATTACAATTAATGAGTTATACACATCGGCATATATACATGTATATCCTTTCACCGTCAACCAAAGAACCTAATATATAACGTTATCAATGTAATCGTGTATTACAATTAATGATCGACTACAATAATTATATCTAATACAGTTAACCTCAGAATCACATGCTAGTTGTATCCAGTTAATGTTTGAGAAACCGGATGTAGCAACATCACGAAACAACACTTGCGACGTCCATTGAATACAAACGTACAATAAAATGTCTTAAAATAGATATAATAACCACGTATTGCCTGTGATTTCACCCTTGCAAACGACTGCTCCAATCAAAGCAACTTCCAACATTCCCGGCCACGACTGGACAACAATGCACTTTATAATCCAACGTTCCGCCCAAACCATCATTTCCCACGTTCATTCCATGGCCCACGTGGCCCTCGTGGCAACAGACGCAATTTATATATCTACACGAAAGGACCCTTAAACAAATTTGCCCTTTAGAGAGATAGATTGTAAAATACCTATATTTTACATGCATTAACGCACATATAAACTTACTGAACGGCCCTGCCGTACTCCCTCTACCGGCGCTATAAAATTGCTCGCCTTTCCGTGGTTCATGAATATATCATGCAACTGGTGAATTTGTTTCAACTAAACAATGGATTAGCATGTGACTGATAGATGTCGCCAAGTGCTTACAAGAGTTATGTACGACCAATACGCTCTACCCGAGATTATTTTGTGACATCATATCCCCATTTAAAGCTAGTGCTACACTTTTTAAAATTCAACAAAATATTATTAATATTTACACGTTAATAAACTACTAATTCTTCCTAGCAAATGAGCGACAAAACTTACAAGATGATCGCTCAGGTGCCAAGACATTGTTGCATTATAAGCAACATTTAAATTTCAACAATATTCTACAATTGTACACTACACTGTCGTAACATATACTGCTATTGTACAATACACAGCCATACACTATTATACTATTGTACTCTGCTATTGTATTTTACCCTGTCATTATGTGCGGCGACTTAAATGGTCTGCCCCAATATTGTCCTTTCCTCGGATCGCTTTAATTCTCATCTTGTAAGACTGAAGAGTCAGTACCCACCTCATTAACCTACTGTTAGCAACCTTTGCTTTGTTCATATAAGCTAACGGTTGGTGGTCAGTTTCCAAGACAAATTCCTTGCCAAAAACATATCGGTGGAATTTACTGACCCCACACAATCCTGCAAGGCACTCCCTTTCGATAACAGAGTAGTTACGTTCCCGGGGTAGTAGTTTCCGACTTGCGTAAGCCACGGGAAGACTACACCCATATTGCTCTTGCAGCAGGACTCCCCCCACCCTTATATCGGAGGCATCCGTTCTGAGGATAAACTCCTTGTCAAGTTCATGTAGTTTTAGTATTGGGTTTTGACCAGATTTACCTTTTAACAGATAAAAGCTCGCTCCTGGCTTTACCTCCAAGTTATACTATTGGGATGACCCGTCTTTGTCAAGTCCGACAAAGGTGCAGCTATAGCCGAAACATTGGAATGAACTTTCTATAAAAACCCGCCAATCCTAAAATGACCTAACTTGTTTCTTTGTCTAGGGTCTTGCAGCTTCCTGAATTGCCTTAACCTTGTCGGGGTTGGGTTTCAATTTCTGGTCTCTCCCAACAACATGACCCAGTCATCTACAAAACTTTCTGTGTTGGACAAATCCTTCAAGACCTTCAAGATCAACCTACAGAAGGTTGCAGGAGCGTTTACGAGACCTAAGGGCATGACCTTGAACCTTAAAATGTCCCTGTGAAGTTTCAACAGAGGTTAATTCTTTAGCTTGGTCTGAAAGTGGGATTTGCAAATGCCCTTTACTGAGGTCTAACTTCGAGAAATACGAATATCCCTCAAGTTTAGAGAAAACATCCACAATCTTAGGCATTGGCTAAAAATCAAAGATGGTACGTTTACTGAGCTGTCTAAAATCGATGCAGAATCGAATTGAACCATCTTTCTTCTTAATAAGTACGGCTGGGGATGAAAAAGGTGCGCTTGAAGGTTCGATGACACTCAACTTCAACATGTCTTTCACCTCCCGTCAACAATTGATTGGGAGTGAAATGGAATGGGATACCCCTTAATTCTAATTGGTTCCCCGTCTGTGAGTACAATATCATGTTGCACTCCATCTGTCTGCCCCGGGTTTTCGGACAAGACATCATTGAACTCCGAGAGTAAAATACCTATCTCTCGTTGCTGCTCTACACTAAGCATGCCCTATATGTCTACTTCGGCTGCTGTCTGCTTACCTACACTAATGGGAAAATACATAACGCTAGTGTCCTCTCTACTGCCTTCCTCACTGTCCTCAATAACTGCAACATTAACAGTTAACACCCCTTGTTGCACATTATCGGTTCTACTAATATACTCTTTCAGCATATTCGCATGAAAGGTCTTCAACTTTCCATTCATCTCGATTCGATAATCCATAGTGTTCACTATCCCTCTAACGTAAAATGGCCATTTCCGTTGTAATAACAGCTTGTTATTGTTGGTCGGGAGTAACACTAACACCTGGTCATCTATCTTAAATCTCCTAGCTCTAGCTTTCTGGTCATAGTACCGTTTGTACTTGGTATTTGCCTTAACTAACTGACTTTGAGCTATCTTACAAGTCTCCTCTAGTGTCTCCTTAAGATCTAACACATGCTGATATGTAGTCTTAACCTCATCACTATCTACTTCACCTACTCTAATGACTCGTCTTGAGTTTGTGCTTCTATACACTTCGCTCTAGAAATATCACCAACGGCTGCAGGAACCTTTAATTTTCTATAAGTCTGCGCTTGCTTCTGAACCTGCGCTCGAGTCTCTATTGCGTTACTTATGCTACTCCTAAAATCAGACACTACCGGAAGTACTGAACCCTCTATGTTCCCTATCGATAAATCGTACATCGGGTCGTCCATACATAGTTCCTCTGTAGTCGCTTTTAAGAAAGGTGTATCTACATCTATTCTCCTTATTGGCACGGACTCTACCGACTTATTTAACGACATACACGGTGACTGTTTACCTACCAACTGGTCATCCTGAACTAAACTAGGGGGCGTCCGTGGCCGAGTGGTTAACGTCTCTGACTTGAAATCACTTGCCCCTCACCGCTGTAGGTTCGATCCCTCAGGGGCGTAGGAATCGTTATGTGAGGAAGCTATCCAGCTGGGTTGCGGAACGTCGGTGGTTCTACCCAGGTGCCCGCCCGTGCACGAAAATTGCCCGGAGGGGCACCTGCGGTCTTCCTCCACCAATGGAAGCTGGAAAGTCGCCATATGACCTTAGCTGCTGGTGCGACTATAAAATCCAATTCAATCAACGAACTAAACTACGCCTAACTATTACACCGGTACAACCTGCATCCCTCATTACACGTCCTTACCATTTACTCTACCATCTGCTGTTGGACTATTTGTATACGGAAAGAGACATGTTCCGATCTTCGCCATTATGATATCCGATTTAACAAAACAGCTACTACTCTCGTTTTAATAACAGGACTATTACCACCTCTGCCTCTACCTCTACCTCGGGTTTGACCACCGCTACATCTACCGAAACTCCATGGATTGTTAAAACAGAGTATGATAATGGACCTTTGGAAACGGCCGAGCACGACACTTACGAAATATTGTAGTCTCAGTTTGACTGAGACTGTTCATGAGCGGTAGTGAAATATGCTAGCTACCGCTCACGCCATCTAGCCCCGGGTTGAGCAGAACTCAATATTCATAAAATCAATAGTATCAATTTTAACCATCCCGAAGATGGCATGCATATGGCGGTGGACATAGAGATTTTCCTCCCCCATGTCCCCTATGTCCAGCGGCGTATGGTCCCAGAGGCGTATGGTCCCAGTATCTAACAAAATACTATGCCCGAAGAGCGAAATAAACAAAATGGAATTTATTTGGGAGCAGCGGTCATGAAGCCTGCGTATCACAAGTAACAGCCAAACGACTAAATTAAAAAGCAGACAACATATCCTATGAGTGGTTAAACAATACCCAGAGCCTTTTATCGGCCGGAGTAGTGGAACCACCGAATCAAAAATTAAGTAAGAAAACAAAAGAAATTGAAAATGTACCACCGATCACTAAATATAAGTATCGGGCTCAGCGATCTCCTTGGTTCTGGCTACATACAGTGTTTACGACAGTGGATACTTTTACCGCTTTTCTGCACTCATGTGAAGCAAGATTCCAATTACAGTGACGACAACGAATGAAAGGTCTACCTAGGTTGTTACCACTATTGCTACCTCAAGCACCCATCGAATTACCTCCGCCTCTATGATTACCACTCTGTAATTTCTGCTTGTTACTATGATCGTCCCCTTGCCTATCTCTAAACGTTCTGTGTTTCGACACAACATTATGAGCTCCACATCTAGTCTCGGCAAACTAATCTGCTTGTGTTGCCATTTCTTCTACACTAGCTAATTTCCTTTCTTTTAGAAATAAGAACAGATCTCTACTACAGGCATTGAATAGCTGGTCCCGCAACAAGAAATCTATAAGGCCTTGATAAGTCTGCGCTACCTTCCCTAACTCTAACCACCTATCTTAGTAATTTCGAGACCTACTAATGAACTGAATAAATGACCCGCCTTTCTCAAGCAAACAAGCTCTAAACCGCTTTCTAAAACCTTCTTCAGTTAACTCAGATCTCTTTAGAAGAGCATCCTTTAACTTGTCATACTCAAGAGAATCTGAACTAAGTAATCTAGAAAATGCATCTAAGGCATTGCCTCTCAATAACGCACTTATCCTTAGCCCATTGAAACCGTGACAAGTAACTGTCCATGTTATCTTTGTCAGCATCAAAGTATGGTAACTACGGACCTTTTGACTTCCCAGAATAACTATCTTTACCTACAGTTTTATTGTCCTCACTATCTTGCTTAGCTACTAACAACTCTAAAGCGAACTTGTGATCTAACTCTGCTTTATTCATCTCCATATCCATCTTTGCTTTAGCTAGTCTACCATCTGTTTCGAACCTCTCCTGTTCTAACTGCCTAGCTAATTATATTCTCTCTTTATCTAGTTCTACCATCTCTTTATCTGACTCTTGATTCTCCCTTGCTAATCTACTTTCTATTTCTAGCTTTCTTCTACTTTCTTCATCTCGCTTCTCTTTAGCTTATCTATTTTCTTCATCTCCTTCTCTTTAGCTAATCTACTTTCTTCATCTCGTTTCTCTTTAGCTAATCTACTTTCGAATTTTAACCTGTCTTTCTAAACATCTCTTTCCTTAAGTCTAAATTTCCTTTCTCTAGCCTGTTCGTATTTAACAAAGGTTCTAAGCTCCTCTTCATCATTACCCAACTCCTTACCCATCTGCGTAAGTTCCTTTATGGACGTCATGGTTAGGGACATTGTGCAATGCTAACTACAAAACACACGTCACTAATGCTTCTTCTCTACTATTCTACTAATGGTTAGTCACTTTCCTCAGTAAATACCTGGGCATCATCATAGGACAAGTTACATACACATTCGTACTAGCACTGACTACGAACGGTTATGTATAAATAGACCCTAGCTTCCACAAAACATAAACACTACATAATATATCTATATTTGATATTGGACATTAACCTTAAACAATCATAGAAATGTGTATAGCATGTACATGTATATTTAATTTTCCCGTCAATATAATTATACTCGAGTGCCAAAAAATGAGTAGAACGTCCTGTTCGCCAATCTCACTGGATACTATTGTTATAATCAAGGGTGGTAAAAACAAACACGCAATGTATGGAGCAAAACGTGCAGATGGCACCCAGTGCTTACAAGAGCTATGTACGACCAATACGCTCAACCCGAGATTATTTTGTGACACCCTCTAAGACGCTCTTAGCTGTAGGTTTTTCCATTTTGTATTAAACTAATGGTCTGTATATATATATTCGAATATATTGCTTTGACAACACACATATTATATTATCAAGCAGATTCTTTGTTGATGCATGCACTTATTTGCGTATGTAAAAGTGTGAATGCGTAACTGTTGTTTGATCGGGTATATTGAGAACAAAATATATTATTAATACAGAATTTATAACATAAATCGTTCGCACCACAATTTAACCACACTTGTATAACTATAAAATACGGTAAAAAAAACATATTGCCGTCTTAGGCATACAGTCCCACAATCGTTAATAATAAGAGTGTTACTTGGGCAAGGGTGAAATAATTATCAAAATTGGATGATAAACTAAGTAGTCATGTGAATTTTCTTTTGAAACGGATATGGAAGCCGCCATATTGATAAGTAAGACACCGCAGTTTTAAATTACCATATGTGACATATGTGACATATTTATGTTAATTAACTGATTTATAAAGAAAACGTCAAAGCAACTGTATGAAAAATAGATACTAATGTGTAATCATGTTAATGATGAATTGTATGCATTGTATGGTCATTAAAGGATACTGCATTCATTTTGTAGTGACTTTCTTTGCTTTCAATAACATTTGTTAATATAAAAAGTGTATGAAAAGATAAATTTGGAAATCGTCGAACACGATAAATATGTAAAACAGTGCAGTCTCGGTTTTGTTGAAACTGTTTATGAACTGTATTGAAAAATGCCTCATCCGATTTTGATAATTCTGCTTATCATCCGATTTTGATAATTCTTGCACATCTTTCCAAGATTTTCAGAACTCTCAATAATAAATAATGCATATTAATTGGCTCTATGCCTACATTCCATTAAATATAATAAAAACAAGCTAAAGCAACTAAAGCAACCACCTGTATGTATGCAAACAAGCACAAATAGTTTACGTTTATTTCCGTGACATCAAATGTATGTCAATTTTTGTGTAAAAACTCTTATATAATTATCATAGGAGCATTATTTTAAAATAGATACTAATGTTTCGTGATGTTTATCGTAATATATCGTATGTCAATACAATTATATAAATGTTTTATATTTTATTATTGTATCACTCTCCCGTTAAAAACTTTGAACTTTTAACATTTTAAAATCTCGTAAATTCTAAACATTTACAATTTCAATAAAATGTGTATTTTCTAGATTTTATGCAGGTGTTCGATGTTGTGTTATAGTAAACATTTTTAACTTGCATCGTCATGTTTTCTTTTTACCATTTAGAAAAATTCTGTGAATGAACAAGATACACACACCGCACATAGATTAGGTATAACGCCTGTAAGACTCGTGATTATAAATAATAACACAATTGCGAAGCTGTAGTTCTCATTGAAGTAAAAGGTCAGTGTGAGGTTTGGTACACCTTATAACTTGGTTTAAACGCTACTGGCCTGTTTGCAACTAAGCCTCCAAGGCGGTAGCCCTATTGCCAACCATTTTATGATCGTGGTGTCACATACCTTGCCTCTTATTTACCCTTGTAATTGTAATTGGTGTTTGAATGCTCCATTTCCTGTACCACTGTTATATATACATTGAACGTAATATATATATATAAAAAGATAACTTACCCACAATAAGTATTTAAAACTTGGAAATACCTATCGCACTAACTAGTCATAAAACAATAAAAGGATACATTATATACAGTTTATTAATGTATACAGGCATTTTTTCGGATGTTTGATGTCGAAGTCAACTACGGGAGACAGTGAAAAAGTTCTGAGACTGCCTTCATAAACAGAATAGATAACATCATTGCGCTTTTAGTTTTCTGTAAATGACTTTTCAACCTCTTTTAAATGTTATGTTCTCTTGGAGATTGAATATATTTGTATGCACCATGCGTCGTAAAAACGTTGTCATAGAAACTCAAGTTCATATAACGGAGCACTTTGGAAACTGTTTCACTTCAAATAGTTGAGTATTGCTTTCAAGTTTGTCTCTAAATACTCATGAAAATTGACCTAACATCAATTCATTTTGTAAAGAAATCACCAGCAAACGTATGACGTAATTGGACAACTTTTGAAGTAGCGGTGCATTTTTAAAGTACACATATGCAATTTTTCGTTGAAGTCAACAAATGACGTCGCTTGAACGGACGGGGAATCGGACTGTTTTAGAATGATGTGCGAAGGCTGGTATGACGCCTGCAAACACTTGGAAAATGATATCAAACGGTAAACAACCCAAGAAGTGTTCCATGACATTGGTATTTAGATGTCACCGATGATTTACGGAAGGTCGCGAATAGACAGATGATGATAAGCGCACATGAAGATCGAAACATGGACCGATTGTGACACAAAAAGTGAAAGACTTCCTCGTGACGTATTGAAGAAAGAGTGTCTCAATAATCGCTAGCGAAGATTGAAGAAAGAGTGTCTCGATAATCGCTAGCGAAGCCGGAATAAGTCTTGAAACTGCCCATGCCATTATCAGCTCCAAAAAAGAGTCAATGGTTTGAAATAAATACTGAAAGCAACAAACACAACCAAGCGAATAAAGTAGTAGACTCGGTTTTATTGAATATTTTCATAAGAAGTAATGTAGGAAGCAACACCTCTAACGCCCACTCGCACCGGTGTGAGTAGCTGGTGCACCAAACATCACTCTATTATCGGCCCTTATTTCAGAAAGATAACAGTTTGGATACCATAGCAGCATTCCTCGATTTCAAATAATTACATACATACACAAATCTATAATAAGAGAGATGACTTTAGCTTTGACATCATAAGCTATCCACATTTAGATTTGACGTACCTCGTGCTACATCATACAGCTTTTATATCTACCAGTTCATTCTTTTTGCTAGGGCATGTAACAATGTTAAGGATTTCAATGATCGAAATGATGTTATTACAAGTAAACTTTTTCAGCAAAAATTTATTTTCGTTTACATAAACTACGTAGACAAAGTTCTATCGCCTCAACGAAAAGTTGCCGGAGAAGTACAAAACCAACCTGAAAAAGGTTTTTATGACTAGGAATGTCACAATATTTGTGCTATAGAGTTGTGGTCTATAAACTTTAGACAATGAAAGGGGGTCTGACGGATTTTCTGACCACTTTACACAATTAATCAGGAAATTCGTCAAAAAGGGATTCGACCCTTTAGTATTACAACGCACTCCATGCTTGCGATTGATCCCTCTACAATCAGGCACAACGCTTCACTTTTCTCTTGTGCGATGACAGGACAACCACGTGGGAGTCCATGATTGCACCTTCTAAAACCCTGACATTATTGTCTTCACCACTCGTTGTGTTGTGTATTGTATTTTTCTTTGCAATTTAATTTGCTCTTTGTGGTGCAGTGCGGACCTACGCTGCTATTACGTTTGTGTACTGTGATTTATATAGGACCATTTTTTTCTCTGTTTTAATTCCCCAGCATTGTATTTGCCACTGACCGTTCCAAGGCAGTAGCATTATTGCCTCCTTTTCCCTTGCAAATTGCTGTTTCTTTGCGTGTTGTGATTGACTCTGGACCTTCGATGTTACATTTCTTGTGCGATCTACGTCTATTTAGATATATAACTCAATTCCGATGTCATTTCCTCCCATTTCCTTAAAGGTATTTAGGTGTTCTTTGCGGATTCAAATTGAAAGTAAACCTTTTTATTATATCAACAGCGACTTTACAACTTCATTTCACAAACTACTTTCACAATACATTGAAGCGTAAATTCAATTTACAGCAATAACATATTTATAAATAAATGACACAATGTGAGTATAACATTAATACTTACTTTATCCATTAAAGTTCTTGAACCGTAAATGTTATAACAAATTGTACGTATATATCAACACTTGACCATAATATAAGGAGTTCAAGTGACGCTTGTCGTAATCTATATACACGCTTTAACCGCTACATAAGAGGTTTAATAATACTTCATTAAAGGTTTCATCTATGAATACGATACTATTCTCAGTATGATGCAAGATTCAAGTACGATCCAAAAACCGATTATAACTGACGACTACTTGAAACAAACGCATGAAATCAATATGCCATTTCAAGTGCAATTATAGATAGAGTATAGATAGAGTAACAGAATACACCAACGTATTGCCTCCTCTCCAGCCACCACACAAATCAAGTTCTCAGCCTCGGTCCTGGCCAGATGCCCAGCTAAATGTGAGGCCTGAGAGGGGCTCGAACCTGGGACATTCAAACAACCGTTCCGTGTCGTTACAGCTAAGAAATTGTGTCAAAGCTACAGCTTTGGAAACGGTATGTTGCAAAAAACTGATGAGCTTAGCGTGCTGGTGAGTTCTATTTGCAGAACTATCTTATAATGTACCAGGTGATTCGACAAAGAATACATACATCTTCTTGTCAGATTGTTGAGGAAACGCCATGTTTTATACATCAGTTTCACGACGTTTATATAGGTATACATGGGACGACAACGGTAGATATAGACTTCTTGGGTTTCGAAACAGTGCCAAAGAAGAATCAGCCAAAAAAGGGTATGAAAGGAGAAATTTGGAAATCGTCGAAAACGTTAAATACAAAAAGATTGCAGTCTCAGTTTGACTGAGACTCTTCATGAACGATAGTGAAAAGGTGCTTGCTAAACGTTCAAGCCCTCTAGCTCCGGGTTGACCAGAACTCAATATTAATCATGTCAATAGTACAGAAATTTGTGCCATCCCGAAGATGGTATGCATATTATTACTCATTGTTTAAGAGTTCGGAATCTTCCGGTTTCATCAAACTGCTATTAACAGTGCACTAGCATATACGAAAACACGGCAGAAATAAAAGAAGATATAACAGTCGAATAGGAAATGTAGCATTCAAGGACCACGGTAAACTAAAAACATGCATAGGAACAAAAACGAATTATAAAAGAGTATGAGAGTTGACCTTTGGAAACGACCGAACACGACAAATACGAAATATTGCAGTCTCGGTTTGATTGAGACTGTTCATGAACGGTAGTGAAAAATGTTTTCTACCTTACACGCCCCCTAAAGTCAAAGTATATGACATCACAAACATAAAAGGGTTGACAATAGGGCTACCGCATTGAAAAGGTCAGTGGCAAAATAAAGGCCGCTGGGGGTAACAAGCATATATATTTTGTTAAAGTCCAAATTAAATCGTACTATATAATCACTTGTTCAAATGCATTTACTTGATGACCTTTCCTTTAGGGTGACATGTAATAACACAATTCAATTAATAACAGTAGTATGGCACCGTGTTTGCTGCAGTTGAGTAACAATTATGCCCACAAATACACCATGTCAACTGATCATGCAATTCGTATTCAACAAAACATAAAAATGTGACAGCGGATAAACTCCAAAAATGGCAACGGATGCATTTGAATCCAAAAATGGCAACGGACGCATTTGAAAACAAGAGACAAGGGTCGGACAGAAAATGTAGCATTCAAAAAAAGCATTTAACTGAAATCAAGCATTCAAAACAAAAAACAATTACATGGATACATTATTCAGAAGTCAAGTACGGAAAGACAACAACGTAGAAAGGTAAACATCAGGGTAACCACCTTAAAATGGTCTCCCTCAAAAAGGACGGTTGGGGTTTAAACCAGGTTCTTGGGTGCATCGAACCTCACGCTAACACTAATGTCATCTCAATTAAACGGGACAATGTACATAAGTAAATCCCCACTAGTATATATATTGTAACAAACTAGGGCCAGCATTAAAAAGGACTATAAGTTAAACACAAATAATTAACATAACAAACTAGAAACCTATAAAACCACAAAGTAAGTTATCAATGTCTAGACAGAAGCCATTTAGAAAAAAAGGACTTTATGTTATTAATTTGTGTTAAATCGATATATGACAATCTTGAAATATGCATTACAATTATATTACACCTTATTATAAACCAATTATCATTTTAAATTTAAATGTGCTTGCATATTTAAATAACAAGTAATTCAATTTGAGAGGTTTCCAAGTCTGTCCGATCTTTTTATATTTCTTCATTCCTTGGACATATGTATACACATATGTTTGGCTATTGACCGTTCCCAGTCTTCCACTTCTTTGTGTTGTGTATTGCCATTTTCTTTGTTTGTGGTACAGTGCGGACCTACGGTGCCACTGCATGTGGTTGCTATGGTTTCTATAGGACCAAATATAAGCAACTTATAGTAATATGCAAAAAAACAAAAAACACAAAAGTTAACCTATTGAAATAATATGCATAGTAATAATAATATGTAAGTTATGTAGATTATCAAACGAAACGCCGCATGTTTCAAACATTCAAAAGTGCTGTGTGTCCTTTTTATATCACATTTTTTTCATTCTTGCTTCTACACCAAATGTGTGAAGCGACATGCTGACAATCAGGTTCACAACAATCAGATAACCATTGCAATTTTGAAGCCGTTTCAGGTTTTCGATTTTTAAAATTAATGTGTGTTTTCATTTCCACAATGACCGTTATTTATGAATGTTTCCCCGAAATAGATATATCTTAGTTTACTTTTAAATATTATATTATATTTAGATGTTTTCTGAAAAAATATAATAACAATAAATTGTTAACCGATAGTATATATAATATGGTACTGACCTTGAAATATAATTAAACGATTATTAATGATCTGAAATTGTAACTGATGTAAATACAGCCTTTGCAATTAACATGATTGAGTGAATTATAAACACCAATATACACACATATCATAAACGCTACATGGATTTGGTTACACGTGTATTGAATATTGAATATTCAAAGTATGCAACATAGCAACGGACAATTTAAACAAGCATGAGATTTGAATGTGACTTCTTCAAAACAACGACGGGTTATCATAAAAGTCATTATCTCGCACTTTGGTGGAGAAGCCTTTATTTGCTTTATTGATAAATCGTTGTTTCAATCTAGTTTTATCTTTTCAGTGAGCATTGCGGTGCTTAGGGTTTTTATCTTGTACAAAAATGCTTTTATAAGGTTGAGAACCAATTGTGGCAAACCCCTTTATGGCACACCTATTTTCAAAGATAAAGCTACAACTTCTAAGTACAAGTCCGAAAACGAAACAGTTACATTCACGGAAACTGGAAAAAAAACAGTGCACTATCAATTTGTTACTATGTATTTTTTAATTTTAAATATCAACTGATTAAAGAGTAATTATTGGAATAAATACTCATTTACGAAGAATGCTGAAGGAACATACTCGACTTCATTTCATATTCATTTCATATTTTAATTTTAATTTTTTCTAACAAAGTATTTATTATAAATTCAATCGTAAGTAGCATCATATACTAGTACGTCATCGAAGGACTGCTTTATTGAATGAAAGTACTTACCCCTAAGTAGTCTAGATCATCTGCGATTTTTGTTTGTTGTCAAGACAAACGTCTAGAACCGTCCTCCTGAACAAAGTTTGATTTGTGCCAATACACTGGTAAGGTTTCTGATTGGCTAAGACAGAAACACCTGCTATCCAAGATATACAGAAAGGCAGAAAGACAATACATTTAGTAATAAACAAATATAAAAAAAGGGGGAAATTTCATTATTATATCGAGGAACTAAATGCGGATGGTCAAAATTACTTTAATAAAAACATAATAATTACGGTCACGTGCTTTCAGTCCAATATGTGTTTCTACACAAACTGTCAAGCGTCGAAGATGACCAAGACTAACGTACGCGCTCGTATGTGAATCATATAAAAGTAGCATATAGCAAGGATACACAACATAACTGAAACATACCATATTATTGACAAGGAGTCTGATCACGTCAGGCATTTTCTAAAAATACAATATCTTAATACGGGTATTGATTTCATTGGCATGCCTACTATTTTTCGAGATAATCATATAGTTGATTCTATCCCTAAATATTTAAAATTCATTATTTCGATTTCAAGTGCCTGCACCACTACAAACATCTCAACACTTTTAACGTCTTGTCTTACTGCCGTTAAAGATCATGTTAAACAATATTGTGCTAAAACTTATGGTAACTCTGGGAATAATTTATTTTAGTCTATTAAAAATTCAGGAGACGTTCTCGATACAATTTACAATAAACGTCAAGTTTCACCTATAAGCACAGATGACTTGAGAGACACTATATACAACCTAACCAAATCACCTTATCAAAGACATGCTTATTGCTTTAATTAAAAAATCATTCGATAGAGAAAGAACTACATGTTTCGCCTGTAATAATATTAAAGCGTTTTTTTACAAGCGGCATTTTAGACAATTAAACTATGTGTACAAGAAGTAAGAAGTGCCAGTCTTTTACCAGATACCCAGGCAAAAGTTATTGAACCCTTTAATGACACCTCTCCATATCTGTATGATATATTGACCCTAAAGAACTTCAACTTAACAAAGCTAATATTTCTGATTTAACGCTTCTTTTCTAGATTTGCATCTCTCCATTGAAAATGGTGAAATAATTAGCAAAGTATATGACAAGACAGATGATTTTAATTGTTATATTGTTAATTATCCCCATTTAGATGGGGATGTTCCCTGAGCAACTTCTTATGGGGTCTATGTGTCTCAACTTATTCGTTTTTCTAGAGCTTGTACTCGAGTTGGGGGCTTTTATATTCGTAATCGTTGTATAACTAAAAAGCTACTCCATCAAGGCTACCGTTACCATAAACTTCGTAAATCCTCTGCAAAATTTGATTATCGTAATCCTGATCCTCTTTCCAAATATAAAAGTATTTAAGAACTATTCTGCGACAAGGACTATCACAACCTGACTTCTATGGTGACTTGATTTACAAACTTCGTAAGATCCTTGGTCATAATCACTTTCATACTATCCTTGTTAAACTTGTTAAAAGGTTTATCAAAAGAGGTATCCTATCACGTGCTGCATGCGTGGTGGTGGACCCCTTTACAGTTCGCCACTGTGATTTCCTCTTTAATTGTGCGATGACCGGACAGGCTGTGGACCCTATGGTGACGTCTACCTAACGCCCAAAAGGACGGTGACGTTGATGTTTGTCTGCAATCTTGTCTTGTCGTTCCCTCAATGGTTTGTTCTCTTGTTGCTCTGGCTTCTACCAAGTCATTGAGTTCCTTCTTTGTGGCTTTCTAGGCTATTGTTTTTTTGTATTTATTTATACACGAGCATCTTTGTGCTTTACTTATATTGCCTATTAATGCTGCCTTGTTGGTTAGAGAATAGTTCATGGCGGGGATTTCTTTAGTAACACTGTCCCGTTTTACTGGGATGACAGTAGGGTAAGTGTGAGGTTTGGTGACCCTAGAACCTGTTTTAAACCCACAAAGGCTTTTTTTGCCACGGACCGTTCCAAGGCGGTAGCCCTATTGTCAACCCTTTTGTGTTTGTGATGTCTTATTTGGCCTTTTATTCATCTATAAAGCTGTTCTTTGTTTCTGTGTGTGTTTGTGGTCAACTGAGTTGTTAACTGTTTTGTCTCGGCCTCATTTTCCCTGACATACTTTTAATATGTTTTACTAGTTCCATTCAGTTGATAAAGAATAAGTCATTTTGGCTTTTATTTGATCAAAATCCCACGATTATTAAGACAGTTCTGATTTTTCAAATTGTGTATTATGATTAAAATTGCCGATATTTACCAGTGCGTGCCTAACTAAATGTGTCAATTGCTCACATATAAATTCCCAGAAATGTTACAGCGAGCTATACGAGAAGTCCAAAGAGCATGGCACTTACAAGTACAAGTATGACGTGTTCAGTCAGGTACATGTGCATTATCTGTATAAATAATAAGTGCGTAAATGATAATCTCAGGTCGCTATTGTCGGGAGCGTGGTCAACGAGGTCGTCGGTTGGAACGCTGTCATTAGGACTCAGGAACCACAGCATTCGCTGTATAGGCGATATACCGGGCAGTACTCCCTAGGCGCCTTGTTATACTTAGTCACCGCCATATGGATCAGGACGGGATAACGTCCCCAGTGTTGAATTGAATACCGGGGGTTTGTCCATCGCCGGAAAGAGTTGTGCGAGTTAGCGTCGCGTTGATACAACGTCATCGGAAGTAGGATTCCGGGGCGGATAGCCATCGCTAGTGAGGGACGTGCGTGTTATTATTGTAAAAAATCGTTGAAGGGAATTCGCGAAAGTGGAATATTAGTGCCGGACACAGTGAACCGTACCGGGAAAGACTCAGCTGGATATACATGTATCTTTGGGATAATATACCTTTGATATGGCTTTAATTTAGCATATCTTTTAAGTTTGAATAAAACCGAACATTCTATTTCTTTTAAAGATAAAATTGTGATTCAGTGATTCCGATAACGTGTATTTAAACACTTTAAATCTTTGTTATTTCTACTTTTTCATTGTTATTTCATTTATATATAGGTTCATCTTTGTTGTAAATAAATGTGTTATTTATTCATGAATCTCTTTTGATAAGTTGTTTCCACTTTTTACAACCTGATCATTGCAAAATGTAAAACATAACTATTGATGTAATGATGAGAAAACTATGTGTTAGAGATTACCTTTTAATGGGATGTATTTTTATTTACACTCTCTTGTCAATTTGAGCGCTAAAGACAGGATTAAAATCGAGTTATTGCCCACTGACCGTTCTAATTCGGTAACCCTGTCTTCGCCACTCTTTCTGTTGTATATTATCTTTTTCCTTGTATATTGTTTGTGGTACAGTGCAGATCTGCGGTGCCATTGCGTTTGGGTGCTGGGATTTATATAGAAATATTTTTCTCATTCTTATAAAAAGCTCGGGTATCATCACAGTATCGACGGATGTACACAACTTCGGAATCACTCTAGCATACGCAGCAATGGAGTGCTTCCTTCACACAAATAAATTAGTACTATACCTTATTCATGGATGCTGTACATAACATGTGAGAAGAGAATGCCAATGATTTTTTTAACCGTGGACAATCGAGGAAGATTTTCAGTTAGTACTTGGTTCATAGATATTGGTGTTGCATTGTTCGGACGGTGTAAGGAAATATATCGACACCCAAAGAATAATGACCTCTCGGTCATTTTGCTCTGTAGTAAAATGACCCCCGGTCAAAATGCTGTATAATAGAATGACACCCCTGTCATAATTTGTTCTGTCGTGGGATGAAACTATCGAGAAACCCAGTAATATTACAAACCATCACACTTATAAATATGTCCTCTGTAAAATTAAAAGCAAATTTAATCTGTTTTACTTAAAATTAATATCCCAGGGTTAGACATGTCGGTACAGGAGTCAGTCGTTTTGCACATATTGAACATAGAAAAGAAATAATGACTCCGGCAGATTTCGTTACATCCCAATTAGCTATAGACAAGTTTTTCTTTTTTATTCTTTGACGAAGTCGGAGGGAAATAGTGTTGACGTTGTCCGTACGTTCGTTCGTTCGTCAGTCTCTCCATTCGTTCGTTACAGTTTTCGTGTCCGCTGTATAACTCTCACATGTATGGACGATTTGAAATAAACTGGCACATACTCATCTTATTAAGACGACGTGCAGAACCTAACAGCCAAAACTCTATCGAGGTCATAAAGGTCATCATAAAGGCCATATAGTTTGTAGATGCATATAATAATGTCCATTTCGTGCCCGCACCATAACATGTCCATGCATGGAGGGATTTTTAAATAATTTGGCACAAATACCCATCTCACCCAACACCCAGATCTGTATCGTCAAGGTCAATATCATACAGGTCATATAATTCGTATATGTGTTTTTAATAAGGTATTTTGTTATAAATACACAAATACTCATCCCATTAAGACATACATAGAGACACCCATGGACCAGTCTCCCGCCGCTCCCCACCCCCGCCCCTACCCCACCTCACCCCCACCTCACCCACCCTCGCACTCCCTACACGCCCTAAAAAGAATCTTTATTTACTTTTTATTATTTTATTAATTGTATTATCTCCAACAGAGAGGGATATAGTTTTGGTGCTGTCCGTCCGTTCTTCCGTCCGTTACAATGTTCGTGTCCGCTGCATAACTCTCACATGCATGGAGGAATTTTAAAAAATAAATCGGCACATGTTCTCAACTCATTAAGATTTGCAGAACCCAACACCTGAACTTCTTGTTTCTTCTTTGTTCATCTGTATTTATTTTCCGTCTATGCTTCTACCCAGAAGGCAATTAACACTTCGTCGGGAGATATCGGTTCGCCGAATGTCTTGTTATGTTTGGTTTTAACGCCATTTATCAAAATGTTTCAGTCGTTTTCGATCAGTTATCTTAACCGTGGCTTCTGTTACCAGTACTAACCAACATTCTGCAAGTAACTGGACATTTTACCTCTACTAATAGTTGGCATAATTGTGCCATTAAGGACCACTTGGAACCTAATAAATGAATAGGAAAGAATGGATATTTCTTTTGGAAGAAACAGAATACAATTTTCGCCTAGTATTCTCGCATGCATTATTATAAGAGAACCTTATCTCTCATGTCTGTATGAAAAGATATACACGTCAAATTAAAATGGATATCTTCTTTTAAATTATATTTATGATGTTTTTCGGAAATCATGACTATTTCTTTTGTTGATAAAGTGAATAAGAAGACTAGTTCTGTAATAATAAATGACCCAGATTTGAAACAATGTAACTGTTAGAACGATTTTCCCGATTTCCCTATGAATTATTTCTTTTGAGGTTGTTAACTCATGGCAACGTAATAATAACTCGTGTGCACGAAATAATAATTCATACGCGCGAAAACATAAATCGTGCCCACGAAATAGTGAATCGTTCCCACAAGGTAATTTGCCAATCGGTAACCTGAACGCCATCTTATGGTGGGATAGGTAAAAATACCTATCCCGCCATAAGTTTCAACATATGTATACCGTTTATAAACATTTTGTTGTCATTTGCAGAGATTAGTGTTTTTATCTATTACATTCATTTGCAGATGAAGATGGTTTCCAGTGCTACTGTCGGCGTCATACTGTTCCTGCTAATTGCGACAGCATGTAAGTATGATTAATACAACTATAACAGTTCTATAATTAACATACGTCAAAATAAATAGATATTTAATCTAAAACATAAGGTACTGAAGTAATTAATAGTCGTATGTCTAACAGTATGAGAGTGGACCCTTGGAAACGGCCGAACACACGGTAAATACGAACTATTGCAGTCGCGGTTTGATTGAGACATATTCCGTCTTTTTTCATATATCGATAGTTTTGCTCAAGCCGAGGCTAGTGGGCGTGAACGGTAGCAAGCATATTCGACTACCGTTTACGCCCCCTAGCCTCGGCTTGAGCAGAACTATTGATATATGAAAAAGAACGGAATATGTTGAGACTAATGTTGTTTAATGTATCCTGATAACAATTTCAAGAGAGTAAACGTATCTTTTAAAAATAATATATATTTTTTCATGTTTTATTACGACGATATTACGTATGTATGCTTTAAACACCATTTTAGGCTAAATAATATATAAATATTCTCAGTGACGGAAATTTACCCATCGAATTTTAAAATATGAATAGAATAGTTTTATTATTTTATTTGATTAAAGTGACAAATAACGTCGTTATAAAATCTCACATATACAAAACAATACAGTATTATGTAGGCAATATTAAGTTAACATATGAATACCCAGCGTAATGAGACGTATTCGTAATAGAACTATCAAATGCATTATTGATTTTACAACTTAGCTAATAGGTATAACGAAAGTAAACATGAAAAATACAAAAAAAGATAGATGAATTGACATAACTAAATATGTAACTGCTTAACTAATAATACATTTTGCATATAACTGCCTATAAAGTAGACAGGACGTTTTCTTTATTTCCTCCATGTATAGGAGAGCATAGATACCAGTTGTAGAGTAAAGACAAATTTTTAACACTGAAGATGAATATAATAGAATAAGCCTTTATTTCCTCGCTATAGGTCAATTGGGGTTGAGGCTATCCCCGATGAAAAAACTGCGCCAGAACCCCTAGTTTCTATACTACTTCCGACACATCGTGCGTTATATGTGAAAAATGTGAAAGTTATCACACAATAATATACGGTATCATTGGGAATTTTGTAGAGTGTATATACGAAGGCTGTTCAAACTCGTGGACCTTTTCGATATCGCACTCATTTATTGACGTAAACTTTTAAGATTTATACATGCTGTAACTCATAAGAAATCAAATGGTTTAAACAAATCGATACCTGTCTAGTTGCGTTGCAATGCATGATATAATAGAGCGAGAAACCTATCTGCGGAGCAGTGCAAAATATGACGTCTTTATTTCATAACTGCATTTCGGGAATGGTTAAATCAAAGGAAAATCGTCGGCAAAAATACACAAAACTAAAGCAGCATTGTCACTGGTATTCCAAAGTTACAATTATGAAATATTATCAATATTGAATAAGGAAAACTATGATACATATAAATAAGTAGATGAACACTTCCTTGCTTTTAGGTTGAAATTGGCGACGTCAGAAAAAATTACGGAGCACTAAAATGTTAATTAAATATTAAATAATATGAACTTTTATTAAAAAACAAATTCATACGAAAATGAAATACATAAAACATAACATTTTAAAATCTTTCATATTATCTTCAAAATAGATATGTTAATACATCAAGAATATCGATATATGTTCAATAAACATGTCTTTTAGAACGACTATGATATTTGTTTTCTAAATATTTTGAATATTTATGCTAAACTCGATCGAATTTATATGATCTCTTTCCCAAGCTGTGATATACTTATAAATCATGATTATCCAACAATGATGTAAACTATTTATTTATTGCAAGCCATGAATAATACAAAAATCTAACTAAATAACAATTGCGTTTGTTGTTTCTATTATTGTTTATAATTTATAACGTTATGTTGTTGTTGGTTATCAAGGTGACGCCATAGCACACAAATGACGTGCTCCGTGGCGGTTACAGTGGGGTTGTAAAAACGAGTGTTTCAAATAGGTTTATAATATTTACCCATATGAAAGTAAAAATATAAACCTTATTGCCATATAATTTAATTTACCTGATTTATAAAAGTGTAACATCCATTAAAAATATCCACATAATATTTGAATGGCCCTCGTACATCATAGTAGTGTGTTTTAATATCCTCTTCATATCTGTTTTAAAGAGTTAACTTCCGTCAAACCCAAATTATTTTCAGATGCAAGCACAACCGATTCAAATTCTTCGACTACACAAGCTAAAATACCACCACAATCATTATCAACAACAACAACAACAATAACAACATTAACGCCAACACAAAAAACAACTAACACAACAACAATTAACACAACAATAACATTGACTACAACATCACCAACACCAGCCAGAATATCGACAACAAGATCATCAACATCAACAACAACCACACCACCAACAAAAACATCACCACCAACAACAACACTAACAAAAACATCAATAACACCACCACCAACAAAACTAACACCACAAACAACATCCCCAACAAACAATATCAACAACAACAACACCAACAATAACAACAACAATACCATCACCAACACCAACACCATCAACATCAGGCACAACACAACCAATAACACGACCACCACCAACAACAACACCAACATCAACACGACCAACAATAACAATACAAACATCAACATTAACATTCGTATCATCTACAAATACTAACAAGACCACAACACTATCAAAAACAACACGCTCAACAATAACACCTTCGACAACAAAACAACCACTTAAAGAATTTGAAAACACAACATCGACAACAACAGCAGCAGCAACAACAACAGCAACAACTTTGTCGACAACAACGGTAACATCAACTCCAGTTAACACAACAACATCACCAAGAAGTAAGTATGTTTACTGTTTGACTACAAACATGTATAATAATGGTGTTGAGAATATTTAACTGATGTGTTTCATTATAAAACCATTCTTCATATAATGGTAGGCGTATGCTGGTGAGTTGTTTTCAACGAACGAGCAAATGATCACTTACGCATCGGTGAGTGAAATGTTAACAAAAAGCTCAAAGTCCAAAAAAAAGATAAGTTAATCTCTTCACTTTGACTGAAACGTAGTTTTTAAATATACTCCGCAAAATAATTTTCCATATGCTAACAGTGAAATTGACTAAATACCGTTTTCAAACAGTTACACAGAATGTGAAAGCAATGTTGCTTTAAACTGGACATTGTCAAGTCTTCTGCATTAGATCAAAGAACAAAATGTTGATATTCATCATTCTGTTAATTAAAAAGAGTCCGAGATTTTTGATAATTTCTAAAAATCATTAATTTGCCCCAAAAGAACAATACTGAAAGTTTATATATTTTCCATAAATGTATTCAGTACTTTTAATTACTACCAATGGAACGCGACATTTTAATTTCCCCCGAAATTGACTAACCTTTGACATTTTAAAGGCATATACCGAACGGTTTTGAAAAACCCTGATTTTTTATCCCATCCTAAATGAAGTTAATTTTCAAGACATACTTGTAGTTACATATTTGACACTGCACGCTTTTCTGTAGATAAAATCAAAAGAAATGGTGACAGATGATTGCTAAGGAATCAATAGTCATGAAAATAATACGAACTAACATTTTTGTATGAAAAAGGCATTTAATTGAAATTTCAAAATCTAAATTTTCAATTATTATGTTTTTGGTGTAAAATGTTCCTAAGTAATACAGAAACACGAAACAGTTTCCATTGTTTGAATGCAATGTGTCTTTAAACTTGTGCGATGACACAAACTTTAATCTTATTGAAATAAAGAAGGGATGGTCCTTAAATTATTTTGAGGAGTATATATGTTTAAACGAAAAAACTTGTGGGAATAATATATTTGTAAATATTAGCGTCTTCAAATGATCTTTCTTCTTCAGTTTTGATCTTCACGAAAAAGAACATAAATAGGGTAATACTGAACCTCGATATAACGTACAGTGAATTTCGTTACAGGACACGTAGAAAACGCAAGTCATGGGAAATAACATATTTCACAATTAAATTTTTATGTTTATACTTGAGATACAAAGCACACCCAGTTCACCCAGTCGTTAGTAAGTTGTTGAAGTCCTAAATATTATTTTTTGCAGCCAGCAAATTTGTCTTAGATCGCAGACTCACATTCGATTAAAATTTAGCTTTAGTCGTTTAAGATTTAGACTTAAAATAAACGCTACAGTAAGGCAATACGGGCGTTATTAATCTGCTCTGATCTTAATTAAGATATGTGATCGGTTCTTTTTACAAGGGGTAATGTAGAGTTGTCTTGGGGTTGGAGGTGAAATAAACGATTCCCGCATGTGTTGACACAGTCAAATAATCGTAACTCAGACACAAAATACATATAGAGTAAGCCCAATGATAGGATTTTACTGCAACTGAGGAAGGCCTTGATAGGTCGAAAGCGTCATTGCAAAGTGTGCACTAGATTTCCCCGTTCCATATAACAAAAACAACACTGTGTTAAATGTGTCATTTTCATGCTGATAAGGTCAGTATTTGTTTCTTTCAACATAGATGCGTACTGAATTCATTTCCTAATTTATGACATATCAGGACGCATGAAACACACCTATTCAGACACAATTATCTTCAAATGTAAATGCCGATTTACCGTTTGTAAATTTCAGTAAATATCACCTTTTTTTTTAGTTTAAACATATTTATTTTACATCGATTGCGAAACAAGTTATTGCAACTTAGATTAATCACTCTCGATGGCTTCCTGGGTAGAACCAGTACTAAGCAATGTGGATTAATTATCTTGCTCAAGGATAAATAATGTGGCCGCGGCGAGGATCGAACCCACGACCTCTCGATCTGGAGTTCGGCGCTCTACCACTGGACCACGCACTCCACTTAAATATCACTTCGAAGTGCTTATTTCACGAGTCTGGTTTCTTAACTGTCTTGTAATACAATATGTGCACGTTTTGAGATTGAACTATATGCTCTTCCTCAATAGAAATGGTATGTCTGCCGAATTACTGGTTTAATAAAACACTGCTTTAATCATTTTACATATATCATTATATAAATTTTAAAAATAATAGAAAGTCGTTTACTTATTTAATCACACACTTATGCATTCCAAGTTCACAGTATTTCTTTTTATTTTCAGCGGATAATGCAGCAAGGACAGTACGTGTCAATACATCCGTGCTCGTGACAACAGGGCTGATTATCCTGACTACATCATTCGTGGAGGCGGCATTATAAATGGATGCATATCAGCTCTCATGGTCGTTTCTGTTTCTACAAATAATGACATATTAAAATGAGGTCGAGAGTACACATTCTAACTCGAATGTTAATCAGCATATTGATAACAGAAAACCATATCACACGATTGATAAAATAAGAATACGAATGACACTTAGAAGTTAATCGTAGTTATAAGCTTTAGATGTCCAGCTAATATTATCAAATAATATTTCTATTAAAAAACTTTGATTTGGTTCTACAACCGCTTATTTATGTACATGTTATTTATTGCACATTGATTGCAATAATAATTAGCCCTTAACCTGCCAAGCACGACTATACTAGCCTTTGCGTCCAGTGTAAACCCAAATATGGCTGCGATTAACTCGCAGGCTGATCCGGCTTTACAATACCCAGCTGCTTATCAGTCAGTTCTCAAAACACCCCTTTGTCATAAATGGAATGGTCTTAATTCAAAGAAAGAACAATCCATTATATATATGTAACGGGTTAAGGGTTAACAGAGGACTACAAGCATTGTGACTAGGAATCCCATTGATTCAAACGTATTACGGAGTCATAAAATATAAATGTTGTCTTGTATTTATTAAACGACAATAAGGCAGGAAACACGTCTACTTTTTCAGAAGGCATGTATACAGGGGGAAACAGGCTCATTTTAGATGATTCTTTAAAATATTCAAATGCAAGATAGTCATGTTATATCAATCTAAATACAGTATTAACATCGTGTTAGTTCGTTGTAAAATTTGAATAAACAATACAATACAAATTCTTTTTTTGCGATTAATGCCACCAGCCCATTACACAGAGCAAATTCAAGTACAATTTGATATTCGTGTACACCAGTGCAGTCATTTCTAATCTACATATATAATTAGTTCCAAGCAGCATACAAACAATTTTACACCGAACAATAAACGTTGCATGGTATTATTACTATTAGTGCTTAATCTAAGATTATCTCATAACGTTTTTTAAAAGCATTGTAAATAAATAATGACAAAGCTTGAATAGTATTTTCATTTTTGCAAGACATAAGTATATAGAACTTTTTTATAGTTGGTCTGGACCAAAACATTTGTAGAAAGCGTATCATACTTGATATTATGTTGAATGGAATCGGGCACAGAATGTTTAAAATTAACCTGATGAATAACCTCTGATAGAACAAATTAATGTACATAAGGAATAACACGACCTGACGTCTATGGTAATGTAATTTACCAAGTTCGTTAGATCCTTGGTCATAAGCACTTTCATAAAATCTTAACTAGTCTTGTTAAAATGTTTATCAAAAGTGATTATGACCCTATCATTTAGCAACGCACTACATGTTTAGTGGTTGTTTAGTGGTTGACCCATTTACAGTTCGCCACTATGTTTTCCTCTTTGCTTGTGCGGTGACCGGACCAGGACGTCTACCTAAATATTCAAAGGACTGTAGCTTTGATGTTTGCCTTAAATGTTGTCTTGTCGTACTCTTTACGGGTTGTTCTCGTGTTGCTCTGGTTTCTGCAAAGTCACTTGCTTTGTGGCTTTTTAGGCTTTTGTGTTTCATATATATGTGTGAATTAACTTGCAGTTAATTATGTTTAAACTTTTATCTAGACCGTGCTATACTTGAATGATAAATACTACTTGATAAAACTGTGTATTGATCCATATTCAGCTGTCAAACTCATGGTCATATACGTATTGACAAAGTCACATATTTATTATGTATTTATAATTCAACGGTAGCACTGTCTAGAAAAATGTGTAAACATATTCAGTGCTCACGAAATAGGATGGCCCCAAGCCCGGGGCCTGTAAATATATTTTAAAAATATTTTCCGTGAGCACTGATATTATACTGAAACTGTCAGGCAAAAATATTCAAGATTATTTGAGTTCTAATTTTTATCTTTTTCAGATACAATCTCAATGGGATTACACACAAAGGGACATAATCCTTAAACACATAAATCCTTACGATATATAGCATAGAAGGATAGAGAGAAGACATACACTATAACACTTTCTCTTCTTCACTCTGGGTGGAGGGGTTGAGTTATGTACCCTGTCCTGGTGTCATCAGTGATGTCTAATCCCTAGGTTATGCTAACCACATAGAAGTAGAATTATTTTGAAACAAAGATGACGTACACACCTAATAACAAACAGATTAGATACTGTGAAATTAACCTAAATTTCACGCGGGACAGTGGGAAAAGTTCATAAAATGTTTCCCGACTTTAAACACTGTATCTTGAAGAGGGTTCTAGATTCAAGTGTCATTGATGTCAAAACCCATCACAAATTTAATTTACCTTCTAAAGATTGAATTGTCTTTACTCTACCATTTAAAATAAAGAAGGAGTTCAACGGAAAAGTTAACTATGTCGAACCTTTATTTTTATATGATGAGATTGTCAACTTTAAACAGCGTTTTATACAACTTCTTATGTTTCAAATAAAAACCAAATATTATAATTTTAATGAAGAAAATAGAGGGTACGGGTAACTCTATGTGGAATGTACCCGTTTGTTATAGAAAACATACGAGTTTTGTTTTTAAATAGTGGCATACTTTATATAAAATAGGTATTAAAGGCGAACATGGAATGTAACATTCACAGGACACGTTTAACCAACAACAGGCATACAAAACAATGAACACTTACAAGGGATAAACACAGTACGCGACACCACAAACATAAATGGGTTGACAATAGGGGTACCGCCTTGGAACGGTCAATGGCAAAAAGGGAACTAGGGAGGTGGGGGTGGGGGCGGTTAAAGGTATATATTGATCTAATTTTAAAACCTCATTATCCAAGTGGCATTTATGGTACTTCACAACGAACATTACAAAATAACTCAAACATGTTTTTATTACAAAAGTATTTAGCCACATTATTTAACGCTACATTTCCATGGTGATATCCTCAGAATAAGACGAGGATTACATTTGTACGTGTGTTTTGTGAAATTAATCGGAGATTTGGAATCAAATTAGTTTTATAAATAAAAAATGTGAAAAGGTTGAATGACTATTTCTCAAATTTTCGTGCAACTTTAGAGTTATAAGCAGTTCTGAGAAGTCTGGTGCAACAAGTGTGTGGCGTCTTACCCGTTTTTGCTAAGTGTTCATTGAAATGATGAAATCCGTGCACAAATGCTGACTACACAACCTACCCATACAACACAATTATCATCATCATCATCAACAACAATAACAACACCATTAAGCACAGATTCAACAAAAACATTAAATGACACAATAAAAACACCAACACTTACAGCAACATCTACAACATATCTAAATGTGGACTTAAATACAACTTGTAACGTATCGTAAATTAAGGAAGCCTACTAGTAATTGGAAAACAGACTCAAATAAATTTATATTTAGAACAGAAAGTAATAATCGTGTTATTACACAAGATGCCTTGGAAGACAAGGTATCAAATCATAATATTGACATACGTCAACAGTGATTACCTTGTGTAACTATAGCATACATGGCCAACACTAAACATAGTTAAATTTTGTGATTACAAGAGCTCACCAAAGGGTTCAACTCTCGACAGGAAAGTAAACTGTAACCTGGGCTACTACACTCCTCATTTACCAAGCGAAAAAAATAGCAAATCGGGCTATTTTTTATTATTATTATTATTATAGTATAAATTTAGTTTTTTATTATTATTTTAACAAAAAGTAAAAAAGCAAATTTAATTATACAAAGAAATATAAAAAGATCGGACAGGGAAAGTAGCATTCATGGAGGACAGTCAACCACAAAATACAGAAACAAACACGCAAACAGACAAACAAGAAGGCAAAAGTAATAATAAATACAAACGACATCACAAAACAAAAGGGTTGACAATGATATTATAGCACTATAGCACAAAAATAGAGCAATTTCACTGCGTTAAGATGAAAAGGTTCATTTTCCTATATTTCTCCTATCACAGAAATAAATACAGTTTAACCACAGTATCAAACAATAAATACCAAATTAATATGTGAAATGACCGGAGTTCAATAATTTTATAATCAATACAATTTAACACAAAACAATTGACAGAATATGAACGAAAAAGAGATCAGAACACATTTGAAGTATATGACATGCAATCCACAACTGATGACCCAGTAAAAAGCGTCTGCTCTACCCTAAAACGTATCATTCTCCAATACATAGTGTGCAAGAGTAGAACTCGAAGGGTCACTTTTGGCGGCACTACTGTGGTTCACAATGGATTTACATCAGAACTGAAACAATTTGAAACAATATTTAATAACAGAAACCATGACCATGTAAACATACAATTAATATATAATGGTACAGCATTCACATCAGATTCCAAATGAAATTCCAATTACTATTTGTCACCTCTACTACAAACTTCCGAAGTACAAATACACAATATAGCTATAAGCTTCGAAACAATCGCTGAGACTGTTTTAGTCGAAGGGTAACACATTTCAACAATATATACATGGTAATACGATATAATGAAATAAGAGCGGCATACCAGCTCGACATACATTCTATTCAATAACAAATGAATGTACACACCAAATGTATGGTACCTATAAGCTGACAAAGTAAGCTTTAAGCTTACAATCACCGCAAAAGTTCAACTAAAAAAGAAAAAACAGTCACACGAACACATCTTCTGCATAAAGAACATCTTTAATTTAAATATGAAGGTTAAAATATATTATCCCACAACAAGTTCACAGAATTCAGAATTATTAAAATACATTACGTAGTCATAATATCATTTTATTAATTGAGACTCTGTTACGGATATCAATACAATGATAACCATATTTCCCTATTGGTATGTGACGTTCTTGGTTGCCAGTTCAGTGTTCCCTGCACAATTGTGAGAAACGCTACATTTCCATGGTGATATCCTCAGAATAAGGCTGGTCGTCTGCTGGACACTCTTCCATTGTATGGCTGTTACGTCGTTACGTCCATCTCGCGAATCCGGCGTTAAAATCCAAATGTACCTATGCGTTGCTTAACAACAGAATGGGGAGTGGAAACAATGTGTGCATCAAATCTGTTTATTAAAGTTTATAAATGTTGCAGATCTATGGTAACCTAAGCAACTGGAAACTATAGTGGATTCGACATGATAAATATGATGCATACTTTTCTCATTTTGATAATCTGATCATGCCATGTATATAACAGGCTGGAGATAATAAAGTGATGCAGTTGTAAAAGGAATTATATACAAAATGAGAAAGACTAGATCATGACTTTAAAGACTAGTATTTATTTTAACAATTAAAACATACAGCGTATTACACATCTTATGAGTAACGTTCAGTTACTAATTGGTCTGAAAGATTGAAAATGTCTCTAGCATAAGGAAATCCGTCTGGGTAAACTAGTTCCTCGTCACGGGCAATTGATGACACGGGCAGTACAATGGTACAATTCCCGGCCGCCCCTTCTCTATTCAGCTGGTGCTGACGTCTCAGCACAGCTTTGTCTTTGAAGGGCAGACATTTCCCTGGGTCTATAAATCTTTTTTCACCCTACTGATTACCTAAGGTTGAATATCATGAGTGTGATAACTGTTTATATGTTTCGACATATTTAAGCGTTTCGGCATGATTTACATTGATATAACGTAACGTCTTGATGCCTGTGGCATTTAGTCCAATGTTGGGTGTAACTAGGGCATGCTGAGAACACATGATCAGAGCACGAGGCAACCGCGCAACTTGAGGGCCCCACACAAGGGATTGTTATAGCGGGAGGAGCTGAATTTACTATGTCGAACTCGCTTGTATCTTCAGTCAACACCAATACGTTCTCCACATAGAACTCTGTATATATAATAACAACTATAGGTTGAGCGAGATGCATTTCTATATGTGTAATGGCTAATACATTGCGGCAAATCACACGTAATTTACCATATGTATTGAACAGCGTTGTTGTTTTTTCATTTAGTTGACTTTTAATATATGTTAAAGATTTTGTAAATGAACAACAACACTTTGAACTAATAAAAAGTTCTCGCTTATCTTAGCAATATGCTTAGTCATTACGTGTATTTTGTACTTAAAACAAAACTACAACAACAACATTGCTGCAAAACCATACATCTGCGTAAGTACATATATACACAACTATACAACTACGTATACACAACTGCATCAACTACACAACTGTTAACTACACAACTTATCAACTACACAATTGCATCAACTACACAACTGTATCAACTACACAACTGTATAAACTACACAACTGTATCGACTACACAAATGTATCAACTACAATTACAACTCGATTAATTGTGTTTCTTGATCGATTTCTCAAGATTTATTTAATCGTTATGCATAGTTTTGCTTTACCCTCAATGGTAGGTGAATACCGTTGCCTAGGCTTAATAACGGGTTCTTACTACGGGCGTGTCCAGATCATTGGATTGAGACTCAGAGTCTGATGAAGAAGGAGATTCCTTAGAGGAAGCCGTGCCAGAGCTAGTGACAGAGTCCACTTCCAACCAATTAGAGGGAGGGGAGGTAACTCAGGACAGGGTGGTTTCTTTGAAGAATCGGTTGATACCTCCTCTAACTTTGAAATATGTTCACTGTTGGACTCGGGCTTGTCATTTTCCTCAAAAAGAATATAGATATATGGGATTCTACGGATTATCAACTTCATTGCTTATCAATTTTTTCTGAACATATTTCACAGTTGGGATTTGGACATTTACGGGTTGGTATTCGTGACAAGAAATCAGCATTTCTGAGTTGGGTTCCGGGACGATATAGTATTTCTATGTCATATGCTTCGATAATACTCAGCAAGCAAGCATATTTGCTTGTGGCTCCTTCAGCATCCATGAAGTTTTTAAGCCATTTTAAGGGAGCATGGTCAACACGCACAACGCATTTTTTCCCTAGAAAAGCTCAGGAAGTGGCAACTGCATACAATTCGCACATAGTCGTACAATTTTTTTTTTGTACAGGATTTATCATTTTGCTAGCGTATGATATAACCTTGTATTCAGTTCCTTGCATTTGAGATATAACACCTTCAATAGCATTCAAACTTGACTATCAAGTGTAAATGTACCAGGCTGTGACGGATATGCCAGAGTAGACGCGTTAGTTATCCTTTCCTTCAACAACTTGAACGCGCGCTCACAGTTTTCAACCCATTTAAATGGAGTTCTTTTTCGAGTGAGTTGAACTAACGGAGGTGCTATTTCTGAAAATGTGAGTATCAACTTCCGGTAATAGCCTGTACATCCTAAAAAGCTTTTTACTTCCGTTTTAATTGTAGGCATGTTTACTCTGTCAATATTGTGTAGCCTAATATGGAAGAACCCTTAGGCTACATCGGGACAAGAAAGTATTCATTTCCTGACAACTTATCTAGTGTGGTGTCGCATTGCGGTATTTCGTTCGCGTCGCGTACTGTTATTTAATTTAATCCTCGGTAATCTACGCAAAAACAAATGTTTCCTTCACGTTTGTTACTATGCATATTGGAGCATTCCACCCACTATAATTTGGTTCGATCAACCCTTGAGCTAGCATTGTGTCCATCTCCTTATGTACATTTTCTTGCAAAAATGTGGGTATTCTACTCTGGGGTATTTTAATATTTTTTCGGTCATAGTTACTATCCTCAATTCCACTATTTTACAACTACCAAACTGGCGCTCTGAGGACATAAATACATCGCTGTACTTTGAAACTAACCCTGAAACATTTTATTTTTGATTATCTGACAGGCATTGTGGAAGATTACCAATCAAACTTTGCAAATGTTTAGGAATCGTCAACTAAACATTAATGCCAAGGTCATTTGAAATTTGGTTTTGATAGACTTCACACGCTGGTTGAACAGTACCCATGACAGTGTTTTCTTTCAATTATTGCTCATTATCGCTTATATTCATCACTGATCAGAATATTCTGTGTCTATGGTTGTCAACAATGACTCTAGCCACCAGCAGTCCTTTTTCAACGAATTTATTCTGAACAGGCTCAAAAATCCAAATGACTGTGGAAAGATGCGATCTTTATATCCCTTAACGATTGTCTCTGAATTTGGGAGTAGTTTTGTTTTCCTTTGATAGTATGATTCTAGCAATCTCTCCCAGAGGCCATAACATTGACCTCTGTCAACGTCTAAGAAAGTAGTTTGCGATCACATGATAATTTGTCACATGACAATAGCTAAAATGGAATTGCAACACCGTGACACCACCAACTATTGTCCGTTGATTGACATGTAAACAATCGAAAGAAACACGACTTATTATCTACATTTTGAAATATAGTATAGGTTAGTACTTCAATTTAAGTAGGTTGTTAAGATCTATGTGATATAGGAAAATGCTGGTAATCAAATCGCTGTACTGTTAAGCTATGGGGACGATTTTGTGGTCACGCCTATTTTAAAGTTTTGACGACGGAGTGATATGCCAAAGTGCAAACCTTTATTCTACCGCAATATAGTTCTGAGCATAATTTACTGTATATTTAAAACATTCAAGACGAAACAATTTTTTTGTTGTAATATAAGCATTTCATATAAATGTAATTCAGAAAAATATTAGTGTCATCCAGAAATTTTGCATTTCCGCCGTTTTTCATCGTTTGCCAAGATTCTTGGTATTTGGTGAGACGTTGCCAGAGATGTATGTGAATGTAAGGAACGACAACCCTGGGTAGAGACTGTGATTCTAGCACAAATGTCTGATGGTTAATTCCTCATTCTAAATTTCCCTAACTTGGACTTGTATATACCCTTGTTCGGTTTAATGTAACCATTATACATTATTTTGAAATCTGCAACCAGAATACCCGTTGATACATATAACTCAGCAATAAAAAATGTATGTGTCACAAGTTCATGTTCAATTTCCCAACCTGTCTACCATATGATAAGCCAATACGCTGGAGCCAGACCCCAAATATAATAACAGATCGCAGTTGACCTTGTTTATTTTAACTGGCAAACCTGGGAGGTTTAGGTGGCTCCGACGTACTGTGCGATGAACACAAACTATCACTTGGATTTAATGTATTTGCGTTTTTAATAGTAGAACTACTTTTGGGGAACATACTAGAGTTGTTGCCCAAATGATAACTCGTATCTAGTACTAAGTTTGGGGCAATTTTTAATGAAGTGGTGTTATCAAGCCACACTGGTTGTATTGACGAAGTATCACATTCTGATTTTTTAACTAATTGTGCAGGAGCTTCTTTACACAGGCTGGTTTCTCGGTCAAGGTTACTATAAGTGATACTACTGTTCTCGATTTGTGGATATATACGGAGCCCCGCATACGGAGCCCCGCAGGAGACATGCAGAAAAAATAATTTAAAGCGTTCGCACGCTCTACTACAGCGTTCGCACGCTGCGTTCGCACGCTGTAGTAGAGCGTTCGCACGATGTACCTAAAGCGTTTGCACGCTGTAGTGGAGCGTTCGCACGCTGTAGCTAGAGCGTTCGCACACTGTAGTAGAGCGTTCGCACGCTGTAGCTAAAGCGTTCGCACGTTGTAGTAGAGCGTTCGCACGCTGTAGCTAGAGCGTTCGCACGCTGTAATAGAGCGTTCGCACGCTGTAGCTAAAGCGTTCGCACGCTGTAGTAGAGCGTTCGCACACTGTAGCTAGAGCTTTCGCACGCTTTAGTAGAGCGTTCGCACGCTTTAGTAGAGCGTTCGCACGCTGAAGTAGAGCGTTCGCACGCTGTAGCTAGAGCGTTCGCACGCTGTAGCTAGAGCGTTCGCACGCTGTAGTGGTGTGAGGGGGTGGGGGGGGGGGGGGGGGGGTGGCGAGGAGGAAGAAGCCCATGCCACAAAATGGGTGAAGTATGAATAAGATGCATAATGCTATAAAAAATCCTAAACCAAAATTATAGAATATATATACAACAGCTTAAGTACGTACTAGTGGGGGGAGGGAAGTGGGAGGGTAGAGGGGAGGGGGGGGGGGGAGAATGAGTGAGGGACAACATAGCTATATGTGTAAGAATTGAGCAAAACAACACAGAAATATGTAAACAAAATAAATGGAGCGGGGGGAGGGGGGCATGGGGCGAGGAGGAGGGAGCCCATATCTAAATATGGGTGAAGTATGAATAAGATGCATAGTGCTATAAAAATAATCCTAAACCAAAATTATGCATATATACAACAGCTTAAGTACGTACTAGTGGGGAGGGAAGTGGGAGGGGAGGGGGAGAGTGGGTGGCAGCATAGCTATATGTGTAAGAATTGAACAAAACAACACAGAAATATGCAAAACAAAATGGAGAGGGGGGAGGAGGGGCAGGGGTCGAGGATGAGGGAGCCCATACTCCAATATGAGTGAAGTATGAAAAAGATGCATAATGCTATAAATAATCCTAAACCAAAATTATAGATATATACAACAGCTTAAGTACGTACTAGTGGGGGAGGGAAGTGGGAGGGGGGATGGGGTGGGGTGGTGGGGCCAACATAGCTATATGTATAAGAATTGACCAAAACAACACAGAAATATGTAAAAAAATATATATAACAAATTCGAGTTTCGACTGAGGGGGGTAAGGCGGGAGTGGGGAAGGCGTGGGGGGAGGGGAGCGAGGCGAGGAGGAGGAAGCCCATGCCCCAACACGGGTGAAGTATGAATAAAACAAACATCAGTACAGTAAGCCTTCCTCAAAGTAACTGCAACATAAATAGTATTAACATGTTCGGATATATACATATACTGACCTGAAAAAGAAATTCAACTCGGGAATTTCCGTTATATATTGTATATACTGCACATTTAATTCAACATAATATTCCAAAGAAATCCCAAGATGTTTTGTAAAAAAAAAAAAATAGTTAGAAAAAGGACAAAAGTGTGATGTTGTAGACGTTTTAATCACAGTACACATTGTAACAAGAACTTCATAAATGTTATAGTTCCTCTTGGAAAAATTGAGCCAGTTCTGTACTGTATTTAACGTAAAGAGTTTGCAAATTTTGCATCCTAAGTTTACTCACATGCTTGAGCCAAACGCGTACTCTGTCAATAATGAAACTTTGAAGGAATACTATTTGCTGTGTTGTTTTTTCCTTAACGAAGGGTCTGACGTAGCCATGTACCATTCGATTAACATATTGTACATACAATAAATAGCGGAAATTTAAGAGTTGCGTTTCTTTTTCGTTTCAGTATATATTAAACAATCGACAAAAATAGTCCAACGGATTCTAGATAATGGAAGTGTGCAGTTTTACGCTTTTTTATAACATTCGTCTATTTTAGGTGTATGTATTATGACAATATGTTTTATGAATAAACATCTGGATTATGTATTACACATAAATACGTGAATTAAACATTGAACATTACAACACAAAATCTTATTAGACATCTATTTTAACGTTTTTTTATTACAATTTATGTACATTTGAAGGAATTACCCCACCCATAAACATCACAATGAAGATTTCTGCATATGAAATGTAATAATAGTATATATGCATTTGCACCCTTTTTGTATTACTAAAAAAAGAATCAGTGAAGAAGAATTAAATTGAATTGGGGGTTTACGGCACACAAAAAGATTATATGTCGCCAACAGGAATGAACATACCAGACTCACTCTCCATTTATATCTAGATAAAAATATGCAGAATGTGCCTATCGCCTTCTCACCTGCAGAACTGCAGAGTTGCTGCAGGTTCTCCAGTAATCACTTCATTATTGTCGCTGGAGCCACGGTCATTGTTTACTGTCGCTGGTGCCATTATCATTGTTTACTGTCGCTGGAGCCAAAAACCATTGTTTGCTGTCGCTGGAGCCACGATCATTGTTTATTGTCGCTGGAGTCACGATCATTTTTTACTGTCGCTGGATCCACGATCATTGTTTACTGGCAATTGAGCCACTATCATTGTTTATTATTACCTGATCTCCTATATAAATGCTATATGGTCATTTCTTGCTAATTCACTAAGGAAAAGACTGTTCCCGGTGAAAACGAACTGTTACCGGGCTTTCGTTTCGACTGTTTCCCTCACGTGCTGGAATTTCGTTTGCGTGACGTCATGTTGCTTTTTTCACCATAGGTTCCCATTAAAAAACGAATTTTCATTTTCACTGTTTCGTACAGTAACATTAATCAGGTAATAAACAATTATCACATGTGTGTTTGGGGAACAGTCAAAACTGTTTTCCCTTGGTGTCACAGTGCCATCCCCTCCACCTCGGGAAAACAGTTTTGACTGTTCCCAAAACACACATGTGATAACTGTATACTGTCGTTGGATCCACGATCATTGTTTATTGTCGCTGGAGCCACGATCATTGTTTACTGTCGCTGGAGCCAGGATCATGGTTTACTGTCGCTGAAGCCACGATCATTGTTTACTGTCGCTGGAGCCACGATCATTGTTTATTGTCGCTGGAGCCACGATCATGGTTTACTGTCGCTGGAGCCACGATCATTGTTTACTGTCGCTGGAGCCACGATCATGGTTTACTGTCGCTGAAGCCACGATCACTGTTTACTGTCGCTGGAGCCACGATCATGATTTACTGTCGCTGGAGCCACGATCATTGTTTACTGTCGCTGGAGCCACGATCATGGTTTACTGTCGCTTGAGCCACGATAATGGTTTACTGTTGCTGGAGCCAGGATCATGGTTTACTGTCGCTGAAGCCACGATCATTGTTTACTGTCGCTGGAGCCACGATCATTGTTTACTGTCGCTGGAGCCACGATCATGGTTTACTGTCGCTGGAGCCACGATCATTGTTTACTGTCGCTGGAGCCACGATCATGGTTTACTGTCGCTGAAGCCACGATCACTGTTTACTGTCGCTGGAGCCACTAAGATGGTTTACTGTCGCTGGAGCCACGATCATTGTTTATTATTACCTGATCTCTTTTATAAATGCTATATCGTCATTTCGTGCTAATTCACTAAGGAAAAGACTGTTCCCGGTGAAAACGAACTGTTACCGGGCTTTAGTTTCGACTGTTTCCCTCACGTGCTGGAATTTCGTTTGCGTGACGTCATGTTGCTTTTTTCACCATAGGTTCCCATTATAAAACAAATTTTGATTTTCACTGTTTCGTACAGTACCATTAATCAGGTAATAAAACAGTTATCACATGTGTGTTTGGGGAACAGTCAAAACTGTTTTCCCTTGGTGTCGGGGGATGTCAGTGTGAACTGTTTCCTGAGGCCTATCCTATCGGCCTCAGGAAACAGTTCACACTGCCATCCCCTCCACCTCGGGAAAATAGTTTTGACTGTTCCCCAAACACACATGTGATAACTGTATACTGTCGCTGGAGCCACGATCATTGTTTTTATGTCACCACTGAAGTATCACCTGGAAAAATACAGTTGTCACGCTGAAGACCTTTAATGAACATGACTAAAATGACAAAATGCACATGAATTTGGGGGACTTTTACCACTCTGCTTGGATAGGCAGTGGTACTATTATTGCCAGGGAACCGCACGACGTCGGCGAAGAAGAATCTTTAGGATGATACCCAGATCACTGTACTAACAACTTACCATGGCAACTGTTTGTTAGTGTTGGTGCAGTTGTTACAATATCACCTGCTTAGCATATGTATTATAACATAGGTTGTGATGTTCTCCATACTTGATTTAGAATATGGACTTAACCTAAGATTGGGACTATATATATATAATATATAGAGTGATATGATACATAGGAATTTAGGAACCTGTCCTACTAACGAATAGACTCTTATGGTTCTTTAACGTGATGGAAGAACACGAAAGCGATACACGGGAACGCCTGCGTTACGTCCCCATCCGACGGACGAGGGTAAGGGAACGTGTCTTGCCCAAGAACACACCGACACAATTCACTGGCGCCGATGAGGCTTGAACCAGGGTCTTCCTCTGGATTCCAAGTCACTCGTGCTTTCTACTGCATCAACAGGCTGTATGCGCTCAAGCAGGATGACTGCATTAAAGCATGCAACTAAAATGGTAATCCGTCATTAAGGTTATATTCATGAAGCTGGGTTCACAACGGTAATCTTATCTATCAAGTTAAAATCACGTTCATGTATGTCGACGACAGTAGGGTAAGTGTGAGGTTTGCTGCACCCTAGAACAGGTTTAAACCCCCAGTGGCCTACTTTGCCACTGACCGTTCCAATGCGGTAGCCCTATTGTCAACCCTTTTGTGTTTGTGATGTTGTTTGCATTTATTATTGCTTTTACCTTCTTGTTTGTCTGTTTGCGTGCTTGTTTCTGTGTTTTGTGGTTGACTGTCCTCCTTGAATGCTACTTTAACTGTCCGATCTTTTTACATTTCTTTCTTGCAATATGCCTGCAAGCCTTATATATGCCCAGCTCATTGCTATTTTGATAAATGTGGCAATTGAGGCTTGGGTATAATAACAAACAATTAACTATTAACCCGCTAAGCACGACTTTAATAGCATTTGCATCTATTGTAAACCCAGATCAGCTTGCGAGTAACTTGCTACCTTGTGATTTAAGTAGTGATTTTAGTTCGTGGATTTATTCAGTACATGGTTATGTCTTTATAATGGAATTACTTACCAAAAGTCACATTACTTACATATTGCAGTTAGCTTAAAACTAAATGTGAAGTCATTTTATGAAAAGTGTACAATTTCAAGTCATAAACAAGAGACCCACTGGCCTTGTCTCAAAGTTCTCTCATGTTCTTACAGTAAATATTTCTTTATATAAATCTGTAGTGGCCATACTGGAACCCAGTGTCACCATTTGAACAAACTAGGAAGAGGATTATAAGCTTTTGATACATGCAAATTATTATTTAGCTTTTGAAGTATCAGAGAAGATGTTTTAATAGGTTTTCCTAAATAACTTAATGTAATAGTGTGACCCCCGGGACCGGGCCAAATTTGATTCCCGGAACATCATTTAAATAACTTGGTAAAGGACAATAATCATCTTAAGCTACATGCAGCTTATTAGACCACTAGCTCCTGTAGTTTCAGTGAAGAATATGTTTATAGACGTTCCTACCTAACTCTATGTAAAAGTGTGACCGTCGGGACAGGGCGAAATTTGTCCATAGAATCACTATTTTAACAAAACTGGTAGAGAACCATAAGCTTAAACTACATGCATAGTATTGGTCCTCTAGCTCATGTTTCTTTAGAGAAGAGTTTTTAAAGATGTTTCTATATGACTCTATGTAAATATATGATCGCTGGGGCGAAGCCAAGTATGACCCCAGGTTCAACATTTTAATAAACTTGCTAGTGGACCATATGCTTATGCTACATGCATAATATGAGACCTCTAGCTCTTACAGTTTTAGAGAAGATTTTTTAACATTTCCTATATAACTCTAAGTAAAACTGTTACCCCCGGGGTTGGGTAACAGTCACCATTTTATAAATACTTTGTAGAGGATCCTAAATCTCATGCACAATATTAACCTGTAGCTCTTGTGGTTTCAGCGAAAACAAGTTTTTAAAGTAACCGAATTTTTATTTAAAAGGGGGAGATAAGTCTAATAACAGGAATCAGCTACCATGTTGGCACTGCTATCATGGATGTTTTGTTTCTCTCCAAGGTTCTCAATAATATGGCATTAGTAAGAATTTGTTCCTTGAGATGGTAATACAAAATTGTATGGCTTACGGCCTAAAGAAATATAAAAAGATCGGACAGGGAAAGTAGCATTCAAGGAGGACAGTCAACCACAAAACACAGAAACAAACACGCAAACAGACAAACAAGAAGGCAAAAGTAATAATGAATGCAAACGACATCACAAACACAAAAGGGTTACGCTAAGTCGTATTACGGAGTCATAAGATATACATGTTGTCTGGTAAGGCAGGAAACACTTCTACATTTTCAGAATGCATGTATAAAGGGATAAACAGGCTCTTTTAGATGATTCTTTAAAATATTCAAATGCAAGATAGTCATGTTATATCAATCTAAATATAGTATTAACATCGTGTTAGTTAGTTGTAACATTTGAATATATCATAGTTTTGAATGGAATCAGCCACAGACTAATTAAACAAGGGTATAATAATGGACCTTTGGAAACGGCCGAGCACTTCTAATACGAAATATTGCAGTCTCGGTTTGATTGAGACTGTTCGTGAGCGGTAGTGAAATATGCTAGCTACCGCTCACGCCCTCTAGCCCCGGGTTGAGCAGAACTCAATATTCATAAAATCAATAATACACAATTTTAACCATCCCGAAGATGGCATGCATACGGCGGTTGACATGGAGTTAATTGCTTCCCCATGTCGTACGGCGTATGGTCCCAGTATCTAATAAAATTAAATGCCCCAAAGAGCGAAATAAACATAATGGAATTTAGTTGAGAGCAGCGGTTATGAAGCCTGCGTATCACAAGTAACAGCCAAAAGACATTAACCTAATGAGTAATATATGATAGCACAAACTAATATGCATAATGAATTTCGGCGACAAGGAATAACACGCACTGACGTCTATGGTAATTTAATTTACCACCTTTGTTAGATCCTTGGTCATAAGCACTTTCATAAAATCTAAACTAGGCTTGTTAAAATGTTTATCAAAAGCGATTATGACACTATCATTTTGTAACGCACTGCATGTTTAGTGGTTGACCCATTTACAGTTCGCCACTATGTTTTCCTCTTTGCTTGTGCGATGACCGGACCAATTGTGTACCCTATGATGACGTCTACCTAAATCTTCAAAGGACAATAGCGTTTGATGATTGCCTTACATTTTGTCTTGTCGTACTCTTAACGGCTTGTTCTCTTGTTGCTCTGGTTTCTGCAAAGTCATTGAGTACTTGTTTTGTGGATTTCTATGCTTTTCTTTTTATATTCATATATATGTGTGAAATAACTTGCAGGTAATTATGTTTACACTTTTATCTAGACCGAGCTATATATTCAATAATTACTACTTGATAAAACTGTGTAATGATCTATATTAAGCTTATGTCAAACTCAAGGTCATATTCGTATTGACAAAGTCACATATGTATTATGTATTTCATAATTCAACGGTAGCACTGCCTAGAAAAATGTGTAAACATATTATACTGAAAGTGTCAGGCAAAACTATTCCAGATTATTTGTGCTCTAATTTTTATCTTTTTCAAATGCAATCTCAATGGGATTACACACAAGGGGGCATAATCCTTAAGCACGTACATCCTTACGATATATAGTATAGAAGGATAGAGAGAAGAGCCAATTCTTCTCTCTATCCTTTTATAAGATATATCGTAATGAATGCCTGTGCCTAGGAGGATAGAGAGAAAAAGAGATAGTGTTACAGTATAAATATATAGTCAAGCGTTTACTATGAACATACACTACCTCTTCTTCACTCAGTGTGGAAGGGTTGGGTTATGTAACCTGCCCTGGTGTCATCGGTGATGTCTAATCCCTGGGCTAACCACATAGAGGCAGAATTATTATTAAACAAAGCTCACGTACAGACCTAGTAACAAATAGATTGGATACTGTGAAATTTACCTGAATTTCACGCGGGACAGTGGGAACAGTTCATAAACTGTTACCCAACTTTAAACTTGTGTTTAACACTTGTATCATGAAGAGTTTTATAGATACAAGTTTCATTGATGTCAAAACCCATCACAAATTTAAGTTACCTTCGAATAATAGCATTTTCTTTACTCTACTATTTACAATTAAAAAGGAGTCCAACGAAAACCTTTACTATGTCGAACCTTTAGTTTTAAGAGAAAAGCCAAATATGATGAGATTAATATCTTTAAACAGTCTTTAATACAAATTTTTATATTTCAAATAAAAACCAATTATTAAATCCCATTTTGATACTCAATACGATTCTCATCAAAATCGATAAATAAAAGAGTGAGGGGATAGAAGGAAAAGTTAAGGTGCCACCTGATATTTTGGTGAGAAAGTGATAGCCCTAGAAAACTTCCTGTTATAACTTTGTACAATAAAGAAGAAAATGCCTGTCTAGCTGAAGGTTTACCAAGGTTGTATCAGTCGCCAATTAGTCAGGAAATACATTTTTTTTTATTTGAAATGTATCTGTTTAAAATACTTTACCTGACATACATAAATAAGTGAGTGTAAAAATTGAGATTATGTAAAGCCTCCCCAATGAGTGTTTCAGATATGGTTTGCGGGGTGTACAGTGAGTATTGGAGCCTATCCTACGAGAACCATATGTTAGTAAAATAGGTACAGGTTCCCGGACTAATATCTTTCATTCCCTTTCTCTGGGGTGGCGCTTAATAAATTATGTGTTGGTGAGCCATCAAGCAATATTCAAATAACTGATATTAAGTTATACATGAAGCCCTATAGGGTTGTATTAAATGCTTGGTACATTTAATAACAAGGTCCGGACTTCTCGTTGTGATTTTCATAATTCATTGGTACATATAAAACAGTCCGAACAATTACACATTCATAATACCCTATAAACATCCTGTTATTTATATACATATCCGGTTTGTAAAGTGGTTTGCAGTAGTTCATTTGTTAACTACTTATATATTCCCTATTATTAAATGTCTTAGTTTCATAAGGTATAATAGTAATTAGAAACATTAAAATGTCCAAATCCTCAAATTAGTATGTAACTATGAACATCTTTCCTACTACTAGCTTCTAGAGTACAGTTTAACACACCCTGTCTAAGACCGCGGGGATCTATCGTGTGGATACACAATACCAATACCAAGAGCCAGCTCTCTAATCTGAGTAATATAGAAACTTGTGGTTCTGGGACAGTTTTTCTCTCGGGTCCCCTTCCATGACAGGTCGGTAGATCTGCATGTTACATCATGACAAACAAGGTAAAATCGCTGGAAAACTTATTGAAAACAACAATCAGTTACAAGCCGAGGTGATGCTATGTTGTCAAGCACCCCCCCCCCCCACCCCCCACTCCCGACCCCCCCCCCCAACCCCCCAACAAATTTAAAACTCGGAAAAAAATCCCCCAGAACCCCTTGTTTCTATATTTCTCGCAGGATAATTGATAATATGACGTGTTACTTCTAGTTCAAATCTAAACAGGTGGACGCTTCCAGCCAAGCGGCCAACCAGATTTTAAAATAAGTGGTCTATGGAGCGCCGAATTACTTATCCGCCCCTTCAACATAGCTTTAATGCGATCAAACAAAGTTGGAAGGAACAGGGCAATATCATCCCCGTCGTGGCTACGCTTTATATGCTACTGTATCTTGACCATTGTCTAATATGTACCTTTTGTCATCATATGCAGACAAACCTTTTTTATTGATTTCGTAGCTGTTTGTTAGATCTGCTAACTTTTATTTTATTATGAGCTTCCGTTGCTGCGAATAAAATATTTTTGTAGTTATCATGTGTTATCTGTTTTTTGACAACACATTTTTTGATGCCTTTGCATTTTTTCGTTTCAGCTTTATTAGCCAGAGTGTAAAAGTATGATTTACTCGGCAAATCAACAAACTCTACGATTATTGCGCCACAAGCTTCGTCTTTCATTTTACCAATAACCTTTTCGTTATTATCAAAATAAAATTTACTTTTCGGATCATAATCACTGTTGTCAAAAAGTTCTCTGTCTTTGTAAAGATCAGCATACACATCTTTTGTTCTAATTCCATAACATATTGAATCAGTGTCAGTAAACAATAGCTTGGTTTTTTGATTGTATTTGTTTTTTGTGTAATTGTAGTTGAAATCATACATTAAGTATTTTGACAAATCTAGAATGCACATACAGGGGCGATTTAAGACCAGTCGTTCTTTTATCAGTACTTTGCAGTATTAAAGTCGATATACACTTTCAACCATTAAGACTCATACAACCAGAGTATCCTATGTGTATTTACGAGAGCGCAATTCTTTTATTTTCCGACTTTTGGGCGAATCTACATTCGGTGAAATTTCCCAGTCACACGACCCAAAACGGCATAAACACCAGGTCTTTTAGCAGGAGTATTTCTACATTTTGCAATATTGAACGAGGAGGCAAGTGAGTTAGACAAGCTTTTTTCATCTGACATTACAACAAACATACTACAAGAATAATGCTACAGCACCAAGAATAATCTGACTATGTTATATATGAGTGAAATGAGAAAAATACGAGCAGGCATAGCAGCAGGAAAAAGATGGGGGAAAGATATCAAAGAATTGCAACACAAATTGAAAATCCTAGTAGCCCAAAGAAACAACAAAAGTGTTTTCTCCAGAAGGTAGAACATTGAGAGCAAAAATAGCAGCAGGGATGAGATGGGGGAGAAATGTCAAAGAATTACAAAAACAATTACACGGATTAGATGAAATATTGACCAAGAAACACCAAAAAGAAGACCAAAACGAAGACCAAGAAGAAGACCAAAATGACAGCGACGATATGCAAGAAATGTCAGATGATAGTATAGATCAGAATGACACCGAAGATAGTACATAAGATATTGAGGATGAATTACGAAATAGATTCGCGGATCTTTGGTCAAAGTAAAACATGGTATGCAGAAAAAGGAAGATCTGTATGAAATCGCAGCATATCTATACAGTGGGAAAAACTTGGATCCATAGCCGAAAAAGATAAACATGAAATACTCGATTGGTTGAACAAAGTTTTTGTTGCAAATAAATACAGATAATCTCATATATTTTCACCGAAAGTAGCAATTAAATTTAAACCTATATTATATATAATGAACTCAGAAAAAAATAGCAAAGAAAGCAACATGGAGATAGATTGGAGCACTTTAGGGATTCGTTCGAGTAGATATCTAGCATACTATATAGCAAAAGAAAATTCCGACGACCATAACCTGGTATCAGGTATTTCAAAAATAGTCTATACAAAGGGAAATAGTCGATAAACAAAACTGCAATCTATCCCAGGGATAGAAAAAGCATTCATCGATGATATATATGTATTTGGGTATCGTCGAAAACAATCGGACACGGGCGAGACTATTGTAATGTCAAAATCTGTAATTGTACATTGAACACGAATCAGAATAGCAGTATCTCGAAAATTACAGAAATAAGTGAATCGCATACAAGTAATAGAGCAAGAAAGAACTGGGAACGCATATGGAAAGAAAACCCAATAGGAAATGTACTCTCAAAGATAGATGTGTCAAACATTCCCATAGATGTAGAGGAAGAGAAGAAAATGAATCTCTGTCAACTTCTAGAAAGTGTGGGACTAGGAATATACTCTATAGACTACACAAAAGACTATTCTGGAACAATGAAAAGATCCAGTCTGGTTGATAATTTCAACTTTGACAGATAGAAGAGCTTATGTTCTGGAATGCAGAGTGAAAAGCCCACAATTCTAGAGAATACGAAATGAGTCGGAAATAATGTCATCACTACTATACAAACGAGAGATGGAAATGTTGTGAGAGCAAAAATATGCAACAAGATTGTCTCAAACTTTGAAGCGGGGGATTTACAAAAGTATTCGGAGGAAATCTAGCTGATTTTGTTGATTCCAAATCTGAACGTTTGCGAAATACATTCTCACACCCAGATGTGCAAAAACGAGGATATACTAGAGTTGAACTTGCAATACACGGAGAACGTAACCATTTGTCAGGAACACATATTCTAGAAAAATCTTTAAAAGAACTCCCGGGTATATTCTATATACAACCAGCAAAATATCAATAGACAAATCTATCGAAGAATATTGATAGAAATATGATTATACTAGATAGAGTTCAAAATACTTTGTACATTGTTTGGTATTGTAACACCCACACTGGTAGAATTTCATGGACTTTATTCTAACTAAAAGTGTCATGGAAAAAAGCAAAGAAGTATGATGTGTCAGCATTTGGCTTTCGTTGTTGCCCAATATTCGTGCTTGATATACATGCAATACGAAAATGGAAAATTTCTATTTGCTGCAGCACCAAAGAACAAATACGAAAACAATCCTTTGTGATCAAAATCCTTCCAAGGCTAGAACAACGCAATTAGAACCAACAGACTACCTCCCACCAACAAATTGTGTAGAGGGATATGGAAGAGAAAGGCGAAGAATAGAATAGGGGATGAGAAGCCTCCATTTCAAATTCTTCAACAAGAAACAGATAGAAAAATATCAATGACCTCCACCAAGAAAAGAGAAAAACTAATTCCACAGATATTTGAAGAAGAGGAAAAGGGAAAATAGGTAGAGGTGAACAAAAAAGTGCAGCAAAAAGTATGGTAAGAAAAAGAAAAGGAGTTGCGCGAGTAGGAAAAATCATATGAGAAAAATAGAAAGATAATAGAAAATATTAGAAAACGAGTAGAACAGTTATATTATGATTGATTTTTCTAATCGTATAGAATATGTTAGTCGTATACCTATTGGGAAATACTATCTGTTGGGGTTTGAGAATGATCCCAAGAAAAAATATGATTGAAACATTTGCTATTTGAAAAACGATTGCGGTTATCGTACAGTTTACGCTACTGAAGGATTGAAGAGAATTTGCAAACGAGTAGGAAAACTTGGACTTGCAATTGAGGATAATTACGACGACTCACGTTGATGCATACTAGACAAAGTACTAGTGGAAATGTTTCCTCCTACAGAAAATACATGGAGTGGAAAAATAATCCGATGGAATCCGACAAATATATTTTAGATTAACTGTAACAAAAAGAAAAACTGCACTAGAAGTTGAAATGAGTATCTAGAGTTGAATGAATATTTGCTAGACTCTGATGAACAAATGAAAAAGGCTGTGAGATGTATTTCTCTGCCGGAGGGTGACTACTTGTGTAGAAAGTGCGTACAGTATAGAAAGAAATACCATGTTTGTAATATGAAGAAAATAAAGTTCCCGTTTTTGGGTACTACAGACCCAGTTGCTTTCAAGTACCCCAAATAAATGCAGAACGAACGCTGAACGAACGGAAAATGAACGCAGAATGAACGCAAAACGAACGCAGAATGAACGTTGCACGATCTATATTTTAAGGCCCGATCCCACCGCAAGAACTTTGCTGGAGCGTTCCTGGAGCGGTGAAAAAATTTCATCACCGCTCGTTACCGTTCACCAGAAGTTGGCCCCCGTTAAGGCAACGCCGTATACGCTCGGCCACCGCTTATGGTCCCTCCTACCGCTCCGAAAGTTTTGAGCTGCCCAAAATATTGCGAGCGGTGAGGAGCGGGCAATTTTCCGCTCCGGCAAAGTTCACCACCGCTCCAACAACGCCCAGTCAAAGTTTGGCACCGCTAGACGCAAGTTCGTGGACGCTTGGGTCCGCTAGGCCAACGCAGAAATCTTGAACGCTGGACCACCGCTGCTTCGCCAGCTTTGCCCGGGCGGTGATTAAACGTTGCACAAACTTTGGTGGAGCGGTTGTAAGCGTTTTACGAGCGGACACGGATTGCTGGAACGGTGTCGGGCGTTGAAGCAGCGATCCATTGCGGTGATGAACTTTGGTTTGGCGTTGGTATGGAGGTGTCGGAGCGGGACCAGAATTTGGCTATAGATACGGGGAGAAATGGACCAGGAGCCCATTTGGAATCGAGCTGCCGTTGAGTGCAGACCTCATTCGAATTTGCTCAAAGTTACAGTAAAACTGTACTACCATGGATGCTGAGAGACTTGCTATGATTGGTGCACTAGTCCAGCAGCAGAATCAGAACCTCCTCAGATTGCAACAAGCTGTTGACAGAAGGAGAAGAGAGAGAAGGAGAGACAGAGTTGTGTGGGTCAGACAGTGGATACTGAGAAGGCCTGAACATGGACTGTATGACAAGCTGATGGTGGAGCTGAGGAATGAGGATCCACGAGCCTTCCAGCACTTCATGAGGATGCCAGCAGCCATGTTTGATGAAGTTGTACAGAGGCTGACCCCCAGATTGACCAAGCAAGACACCAATTACCGAGCAAGCCTGAAACCTGGTCTCAAAGTGGCAATCACCCTACGGCACATGGCCTCTGGTAACACATACAGAAACATGCAATACGCCTGGAGGGTTCCCCACAACACCATCAGTGTGGTAGTCAGAGAAGTGGTAAAGGCCATCATTGAGGAGTACACAGATGAAGTCTTGTTTTGCCCAACAACTGAACAAGGATGGAGAGACCTGGCTGACCAATGGTACCAGAGATGGAACTTTCCCCACACAGTTGGTGCCATTGATGGCAAGCACGTGGCCTGTAAAGCTCCTCGTAACTCTGGCTCAGAATTCTACAACTACAAAGGCTTTTACAGCGTGATCCTGTTTGCCATGGTGGATGCTGACTACAAGTTCACCTACATTGACCTATCAGGCAATGGCTCATCCTCAGACGCTCAGATCTACAACGAAAGTGATCTCCATCGTGGGCTGGACCAGAACAGGATTCATGCCTTTCCTCAGCCAGACCCCCTACCCAATGACAATCAGGATGTGCCTTACTTCATCATCGGGGATGACGCCTTCTCACTGCGGACCTACCTCATGAAGCCGTACAGCACCAAAAACCTCACCCATGAAGAGCGCATCTTCAACTATCGGCTGTCCAGGGCAAGACGGGTCGTGGAGAACGCCTTCGGCATCCTGGCCAACAGGTTCCAGATTCTGCTCACCACCATGCAACATCACCATGAAACTGTCAGAACCATCGTGGAAGCTTGCTGCATCCTCCACAACCTGATGCGCACCCGCTTCCCAGTGCTCCAGAACAGACTTGTGGACCGTGCACAACCAGATGGGAACCTGCAGCCTGGGACATGGAGAGAAGGACGGAACTTGGAGGACACTATCATTGTGCAAGGCCCCAACACAGCCTCACGTGATGGGAAGAGGCAGCGAAACCTACTCAAGCATTGGTGCAACTCCCCAACAGGATCAGTGGACTGGCAGGAGAGAATGGTGGCTATCAACTGAACACTGTGCAGAACACTGAGGAGACACTTGTGCATTGTACATATTATATATACTCATGTTTATTACTTTGTTGTAAATGTTATTTGATATTGTTAAAGGAACTCGAACGTTAATGGGGCCCCAGTATTGGAAATGCAATGAACAAATTGTGCTTGTGTTTGATTGAAATGTTATGAGAGATTATTAAAGAAATTTGTGATACGATTCATTCTTGATGTCATACTACATTAAAGCTATATAGGCGGCTTTGGTCAGCAGATTTGTTTATATTTACAAACAGCAACCTAAATAATACATTGAACTAAGCCCCTTGAACACTTCTCATAGCTCCACTACCTGATAGCCAACATAGTCGAATAAAAATAATACATTTGATCAAAGTTGTTAGCGGTCACCTATTGACATTTGAAACAATAACAATAACATCAACAACACATTCGGTCCGCTGCCGTAACGTAAATCTCCGAAATAACCTCGGAAACAACCGGAAGGGAATCGGGATTGGTCACGTGATCAGGAACGAGCTTCAAATATCAAAACAAATGGCGTGTGGGAACTTAAGGTAGTATATAAACGAATAAATATTTCCTCGGTTCTGTTTTACTTACAAATTTCTCGAACGCCATTGAAAATACATATTCTAAAAAAATGTTTTATCATCTTTATTGTATTGTTCGTTATATACTAGACTATATGATTTCAAGGTATTGCACAGTGTATTTTATATAGGTTTAAAGTACCAATACATTATGCCCCATTTTGTCAATTATTTGGAATAAGCTGTGTTTTTGCCGCACCACCTTAACGGATAATTAACACTTGATCGACCGCGATGCTCGATTATTTCGTGTATTTAATGCGGCCAAACTTAACATCGAAATGTGTTTGTTTCCTTTGAGGAAAACCAAGCATAATATGCGTAGTAGTGTCACATTGTTAAACACAAAATACATTATCTTTGGTCTGAGTCGCTGTGCTCGTCATACAATGCTACAATCGATCTGTCATATACATACCAACAACAATGGTGAATGGATGAATTTTGACCTTGTTTGTTTTGACTGTTTTTATTTTTAGATCGCCGACTACCCACGATTATTGCCGTACGCGTCCGTACCTAGTCGGTAGACAAACGGATCACAAAATGTAAACAATGTACTTGATTTTTCAAACGGTAATACAAACTAAATAAACATAAATTTGAATCCGTTTATCTCACGAATTCTCATTAAATTGTCACTTATGGATAACCATACACCAACAAGTAGAATTGATTGGGTGTTTTAAACAGCCTATATACCTTTAATAAAAGCACTTTATATTTAAAACATGTCTTGTTTAATACTTGAAGGTTTTTTGTTAAAGTTAGAAGTTCCAATAAAGGTCTTTAATCTTGTTGTTGTTGTTGTTTCAAAATATGTATTCAGGATAAAAACATGTATCAGCACAATGGCTGTTTTACATCATGGTCCTGAAAAGGACAAAATAATACAGTAGCAACAATACAAATATAAGATACAAACAAAAGTAGTCAAGAGTAGTTTAATAAAAATGCTGTTTATTAAAGCTCAAAGCTTTTGAGACCACCCAAACACACAAGTGCACATGCAAACAATAAACAGCAAACATCAAAACAGCTGGCCAGCTCATCCCTTAAACAAAAATCACATGAAATATCTGAGCAGTCCCTTCAACACATCACAAGCAGTCTCAATTCTCCTCGATGGTGGCCCTCATCTCTGCAAGTACATCAGCAGTCCCTTGAGCTGAGGTGGTGATTGGTATGGGTGGAGCGTTCATCTGCTGCCTCTGGAGGTCCTGGAGAATCCCCCCCTCGCTGACGGCGCTCATGTTGGTGTGGTTAATGGAGAAAAAGTTCTGCGTGTCTGACAACATGAGGCCTTCGTTGGAGCTCCTTGGGGTGGAGGATGGCTGGCTGACTCTGGGTGTCTGCAATTGCTGGAAGTGCTGAGTATGATGCTCAGGCTGAGACTGTTGCTGGAAGTGGAGAGGCTGCTGCTGGAAGTCGTGATGCTGAGGCTGGGGCTGGAAGTAATACGGCTGCTGCTGCTGGTAGAAGGTGAGCGTGGGTGAAAGTGCTGATGCTGGAGGAAGGGGGTGGGGGATGGGTCGCTGCATCTCGTGGAGGATGGCCGTCATCCTCTCCACTGTGAACTGGTACTGGGCCTCAGGTAGTCCTTGGAGAGACTGGGACATGTACGTGATGAAGGGCTGCCTTTCATGGCTGATCTCCTGGGCTTGGACCAGTCTCTCCATGAGGGCGTTGGTGGCCTTCATACTATCCCTCATCTCCAGCATCGCAGGGGAGTCTTCAGGCTCGGCTCTGGTGGCGGCACGGCGTGGTCTGGTGGTGGTGGAGGAGGGAACTGGTGAGGGGGTGCCCTGGGACCTCGTGACTGCCGCTTGAGTTTCAATGAGCGAGAGGGAGCCCTCGTCCTCTTCCTGTTCCTCGACGTCGTGGGAAGGCTGGCGAGAGGTGCTGGCCGACGCCGAGGGCTGGCCTGCTGGAGGCTGGCTGGCTACAGGTTCCTGTGTGAGGAGTATGCTTCTAAGTGGCTGACCTTTCCTGGGCTTCACCTCCTTGTGCATGAAGGCGCAGTTCCTCTGGATGAACAGTTCTCTGTCCGTCAAGTTCGCTGCAGCCTGGCCAGACTTCTTGGAGAGAAGCTTAGCGTAGAGGTCCCGGACTGACTTCCACCATGTCCTGAGAGCTTCAGCTCCCTCCTCAATGTCCAGCTCTCTTGCCTTCCTGGTCCAAAGCTCCGTCTTCTTCTTTGTATCCTTGTAGTCGGTGGCCCCCTTCCTCCACAAAAGTTCGTGCTCCCGGACCCACTCGATGAGTTGCTCCTGAGTGTCATTGTCGAGCAGGAGGGCCTTGCGGCGAGACTTCTTCTGAGGCTGACGCTGTTCATCGTCCCTCTCCAAGTGTGGGTGCTGAGAGTCAGAGTCTGAAAAATATAACAATTGAATAAACATAATAAATGTATAAATGAAACATATATTATTTAGATCAATTTGTATTGATTTCTCATTGCATTCATCACATTATAATTACCTTCAGCACCAGCAGCAGCACGGCCCTCCTCAGGTTGGTCATCACCAGTGGGTAGCTCCTCATCGTCAGGCTGGTCCTGTGTCAGGGCCTCCTCGGGCTCGTCATGAGAGTCTGCAAAATATAACAAATGAATAATAAATGAGCAATGTCAACGTGAAAGAAAGATTATGGTTATTATTATTATTATTATTATTATTATTATTATTATTATTATTATTATTAAATTTCATACATTTTCATTCGTGATTACCTTCATCAGCAGCTGCCCCTGCCTGGGCTGTGGTAGCAGTGGCTGTGGCTGTGTTAGCAGTGGCTGTGGTAGCAGTGGCTGTGGCTGTGTTAACAGTGGCTGTGCTAGCAGTGGCTTCTGGTGTGGCCTGACTGGTCTCTGCAAAATATAACAATGGAATAATAAATTAAAAATGTTGAAGTAAAATACATAACAGTATTTTTTCACATTTGTTAAATATTTCTTGACACAACCAGTGGGCCACATATATTTACCTGACTCCATTGGTTCAGCTGCCTGCTCAGTAATGATCTTCTTGGAGGCTGCTGCCTTTCCTTCTCCAGCCTTCCTCTTCTTTTGTCCACGTGGCATGACGAACTTCAACTATCGACTTCTATCAAAAATCTATCAGAACTTCTATGAAAGCGATCCGTTCAGGTCCGTAGTCAAAAGCGGTATGCCGCTAAACCAACGTTAAACCCCCGCCGAGCAAACGCCCGCATGCGCAGAACGCCGCTCTATCAACGCTCGCGTCACCGCTAAACCAACGCTCGCTACCGCTCGCTACCGTTAAGCCAACGCTATAGCAACGCCGGCTTCAGCGGTGCACCGCTAAGGCAACGCCCGTGTTTTCGATTTTTTTCCAATTTTGTGCGCGGTGACGAGCGTTGTCGAAATTCGGTCCCCTCTCCCTACCGTTCAAGGAACGCTCCAACAAAGTTCGGGCGGTGTGACCGGGCCTTTAAATGCATTTCGTTCGTTCCGTTCGTTTCGTTCGTTTTCTGCGTTCAGCGTTTTAAAAAACGAACGATGAAAGCATTTTTTAAAGCGCTAAACGCTGAAAACGAACGGAACGAACGAAACGAACGAAACGAAACGAACGAAACTAACGCAAATGCATTTCGCTATTTCGGATACCTTTCAATATTATCCTTTTGAGTACTTAATTGAAGTCTCGATTTAAACGAAGTGCGTTTTGCAGTATTTTAATATAAAGAAACACACTGTGTAAATGGTGTTTTTTAAGCACGATTACACACTTTCATTTTTACTGATTTAAAATTGGAAGAGTATTTATTGTGTAGCACAAACTTTATATTATTTCAATATAAAACTGAAATAATGTTGGCAAAATCAGACGGCATATTTTTATATAGTGTCAAGTATGTTAAATTTTTGATGAAAATGAGAAAAAAACGGAAGAAAACAGAATAATCATCAATGTGCACCACCAAATAATGTCAACCAAAGGACACATTCTTCAATATGATCACAAACATTAGTCGCCGACTCGTGGTAAGAATTGCATGACTGGATATCATGCGTAGTTTAATCGTCAGAAATGTTGGGATTGGTAAACGCTGAAAGAACGAACGCAAATGCATTTTCTCCGTTTGTGCATTTAAACGCACATATTATGTTGCGTTCGTTCCGTGCATTTAAATGAACGCATAGTTTCGTTTATAAACGCTGAATTCAAAAACGCAAATGATTTTCATTTTCAAAAATGCATTCATAAAAATGAAATGCAAACGGAATGCAAAAGGAGCGCAAACGGAACGCAAACGAAACGCAAACGGATGCATTTTTAAGGGTACTTGAACCCAACTGGGTATGTATCTGGAGAAAGAAATGAAGAAAATTACAGAAGAGACGAAGTCGCCAAGAGAAAAGACAACACCTACAAAAGGAAAAGCCAGATTAGCAATTACAGTATTGAATGACATAGTAGAAAATGGTATTGAACAAACAGCTCCTCCGAGTTCTACGAAACATGCCAAAGATATTCCGAAAACAACGCACATAGTACACAAATATTCTAGGACAACATTTCGTGGAAAGATAGAATATATCTGCACGTGATGGCAGGTGACACGGAAGTGGGGATATATGGTCACTACCTACAAAGAGAAATGGAAAAGTATCTAGGGGATGGAAAGAAAAAACATATCTTGCTCAATATTGGAGAACACAAAAATACTCCTACAAGAAAGCTTGATGTTGATGTTATTTTGACAGAATGTTGAGATTTCGATTCAGACGATAGGGAAAATTTCACCGAAAGAAGACTTGCTAAACAGCAGATGCATCTCTACATTTCATTTCGGTATAGGTATACCACACGTGGTTCTAGTCAATTAATGTTTTTTCCTAGGACATGCTAGCAAGAGAACTTGCCAAACTTCAGATGTGTCTCTATATATTTTTCGGTAGAGATATATCTAAATGGGGTTCTGATAATATTTGTGGAGCTACATGTTGAAATATCACCCTGTCAGAGATATCGAAATATCAGGGATGCTGAAATAGCACCAAATCAAGAATACTGAGACATCACAGAATCAAGAATACTGAAACAGTATCGAATCAAGAATACTGAGATATTATAGAATCAAGAATACTGAAACAGCATCAAATCAAGAATACTGAAATAGCAGCAAATCAGAGATATTGAGATATCATCAAATCAAGAATACTCAAATAGCAGCATATCATAAATACTGAAATAGTAGCAAATCAGAGATATCGAGAAATCATCAAATCAAGAATACCGAGATAACATCAAATCAACAATGCTCAAATAGCAGCAAATCAGAGATATTGAGATATCATCAAATCAAGAATACGTAAAGAGCAGCAAATCATGAATACTGAAAGAGTAGCAAATCAGAGATATCGAGATATCATCAAATCAAGAATACCGAGATAACATCAAATCAAGAATACTGAAATAGCAGCAGATCATGAATACTGAAATAATAGCAACTCAGAGATATCGATATATCATCAAATCAAGAATACCGAGATATCATCAAATCAAGAATACTGAGATAACGGCAAATTAAGAATACTGAGATAGCAGCAAATCAGAGATATCGTGATATCATTAAATCATGAATGAATAAATGAGATATAGGGTCCTATAGAAACCATAGCGTCCGAGCGCAATGGCATCGTAGGTCCACACTGTACTGCAAACAAGGACTTGACAATACAATGAAAGAGACAAAAAACAACATAAAGGGTGGTGAAGACAGTGTTACCGACTTGGAACGGTCAGTAGGCAATAAGGCCTATCACGTATTATTTAAACACGATTTATGTTTTTAATAGCAAAACAGTTATTTCCAATTAACGACAAATCGTGTAACAACTAAGATTACGTAATATTGCCTAATAATATTTAGTACATCGTTTTTATAGTGCTTTATTCCATTTCATTTTCATTATGTCATTACCGGAAAATAGTATGTTACATCATATTACAATGTTTCATGCAATATTCATGACTATTATTTGACCATGAAATACATTCACACTCTCGTTGTGGCATATATCGACACTATACTGACAAGTTGTTCATTACTTTTTTCCCAGAATAAACAATGCGCATAAACGATCTAATTGCGAAGATATTGGAGATTTATGCAAACCGTTTATTCTCCTTACGTACGACCAGCCCCTCAGTCGATAACCAATCACGCGCTTCAGTGTTTATACCAACACGAATACCATTGGCTCACGACAGCAGCGGGGCGGCCCCCATTACTGCTGTGCGCACACCATCAAACGTTATTTGTAACAGTTTTACTCAGGCTCTGGGTTCGAAAATAGGCGAAAATCGCCATAGCTAATTAATATTACATGTACCAATACGATTATATAAACACGATTTATGTTTTTAATAGCAAAACAGTTATTTCCAATTAACGACAAATCGTGTAACAACTTAGATTACGTAATATTGCCTAATAATATTTAGTACATCGTTTTTATAGTGCTTTATTCCATTTCATTTTCATTATGTAATTACCGGAAAATAGTATGTTACATCATATTACAATGTTTCATGCAATATTTATGACTATTATTTGACCATGAAATACATTCACACTCTCGTGAATAAACAGTCACATTGTGGCATATATCGACACTATACTGACAAGTTGTTCGTTACTTACTTCCCAGAATAAACAATGCGCATAAAGGATTGTTTTCGTATATTTTTCTTTGTTGTATTCTAGCGGGGCAAATATAAATTTTCCATTTTCGTATTTCAGTATATCAAGCACGATTATTGGGCAACAACGAAAGCCAAATGGTGACACAGCATACTTCCTTACTTTTTTCCATGATACTTTTGGTGCGAATAAAGTCCCTGCAATTCTACCAGTGTGGTTGTTACAATACTAAACAATGTACAAAGTATTTTGAACTCTATCTAGTATAATCATACTTTTACAATATTATTCGCTAAATTTGTCTATTGATTTTTTGCTGGTTGTATATAGAATATACCTGTAAGTTCTCCTACAGTTTCTTCTAGAATATGTGTTCCTGACAAATAGATACGTTCTCCGTATATTGAAAGTTCAACTCTAGTACATCCTCGTTTTTGCACATCTGTGTGTGCGAATGTATTTCGCAAACGTTCAGATTTAGAATCAACAAAATCAGCTAGATTCCCTCCGAATACTTTTTGTGCATCCCCTCTTCAAAGTTTAAGACTATCTTGTTGTATATTTTTGTTCTCACAACATTTCCGTCTCTCGTTTGTATATAAGCGAAGACATTATTTCCGACTGATTTTTTTATTCTCTAGAAGTTTGGGCTTTTCACTCTGCATTCCAGAAAATAGGCTCTTCGTTCTGCCAAAGTTGAAATAATCAACCAGACTTGATCTTTGCATTGTTCCAGAATAGTCTTTTGTGTAGTCTATAGAGTATATTCCTAGTCCCACACTTTCTAAAAGTTGACAGAGATTCATTTTCTTCTCTTCCACTACATCTATGGGAATGTTTGACACATTGTTTTTCCTTCGGTTAACATCACCTTTCCTTGTTTTGCTTGAACATGTTTTTTTCCTAGATACCCAAAAACATATATATTATCGATGAATGCTTTTTCTATCCCTGGGATAGATTGCAATTTTGTTTGTCCACTATTCCCCTTTGTGTAGTCTACCTTTGAAATATATGATACCAGGTTATTGTCGTAGGCATTTTCTTTTGCTATTATAGTATGCTAGATATCTACTCGAACGAATTCCCAAAGTGCTCCCATCTATCTCCATGTTTCTTTCTTTGGACAAGCTATTTTCATCTGACATTACAACACACATACTACAAGAATAATGCTACAAGCACCATGAATGGCCACCCTTTTTGTTGTATCATCAATTAACAAATTTAACTCTTAAACATCATATGCACTTTTCTTCATAGGAGAGAGAGAAACTTATATTGAAAACCGCTACAAAGTTGTATGTAAAAATAAGTATTTGCATGCCGTTGATACTACTTTTACCACTGCGTGACTGCACGGGGAAATGAGGTAAATATGAAAGATGCACAACTATTGCCAGATAACTGATAAATACATTTACCTGTGGACTAATTTACCTGTTCAAAGTTTTCCACGTCATCAAATAAAATCTTATTCTCGCTTTTCACAGATATTGCAATGTGTGAATTGTAAATATCTGTTATTGTGTATTGATTTCGATTTAAATAAACATAAACACGTTCATGAAACAAAACATGGCCGGAGATCTTTAAGGGACTATCGCTTTATAAAGAGGATAGTAAAATGTTCGAAGTGTCCAGTTTCTTTTGCAAATGAGTATAGCTAGGGACCAAAATGGTTGAATGTGGACAGAGTGGACAAAGGCACCAAACTTTCTATGATAGTAGTTGGTAGTCGAACTTGAAAATCGAAAAGGGTCCCCAAGGTCACCGGTCATTCTGTTACTATTTTTAGCACATTTTAGAATGGCCGCCATCCATTCATTACAGCAATGTATTCTTAATTATGGCTTAACCCAAAGACGATTTACACAGAAATGTTTTATGTTGTTTTTGGCTTAGATGTAAGCTCCTCTATAATATTTTGCACACTGCAATATATTCTTAATTATGACTTAACCCAAAGAAACATTTACACAAGTGTTTTATTTTATTTATGATTGAGAGTTAAGCTGCTCTGTGATATAATAAATGTCCCCAACCTTTCACCCCACCCCACCCCACAGCACCCCACCCCATGTTACTATGTTTAAGACATTTCAAAATGGCCGCAATCCAAATGCTTAAAGATAGCAAGATATTCTTACTTATGGCTTAACCCAAAAACCATTTACACGGATATGTTATATTTTGCTTTTGGTTTAGATTTAAGGACTCACACCACTAGTATCTCCCTTTAATACTTATGCACTACAGATGAAGGAGATAGGTAAAAAAAAATGCGCTTTTCTACATTTTACAGGATACATTGATTTATCTTTACCAGGTTCTAAATCTACAGCATTTTAGGAAGAGATCACAGAAAAATGCATGTTGATATAAGATTTCTAGCTAATTATGCCTCATTTTACACATCATGGGTCTAATCGCCACGGGGTTGTATTTGTGTCTAAATTTTGATAGGTGTGACACCTATCAACATTTAGACAAAAATACAACGCAAACATGAATTTAAAAAAAGTTCAATCTGGTAAATATTTGTTAAATGTGTTTTAAATTGCTGATATTGGATCAATGAAGAATTTAAGCATAAAAACATGTTGTAAAATCTGTTTATCTCTATCACGAACAAATAATTACAATGGGACCCTATGGAAAATTAATTGTGGTGTGAGACGTTAAGCTCCTCTATAATATATTAAATGTTTGTTTTATTGTTTAGGTAAAGCATATATATTTAGCATATTAAAAGTCATTCTTCCAGATTGCATTATGATACACCTGTGATGTAAGTCTGCATCCACATACTTACAGAACATAAGACAGCTGGCTTCAGGTTGCCCACACCCATACAGTCTCATACAGGCCAGACTTGTGTAACACGTAAAAGTGTTCAGAACATAGAGGAAGGTGGCTCAAATTACCCACATTCATACAGATACAGACCATTACTTTTCATGTTACATGTACGGATATACCCCATGTATTGTACAGAACACAGAAGCAGTGTCTTCAAGTCACACAAACAGCCATACATGTCATATTGACATGTCAGAATGACTACGTATTGCACGAAACATAGATGCAGAAAGCCTCAAGTTGCCCATATCTACGTATGGTACAGAACCTAGAGACAGTGTTTACAAGAAAGTATATACCCACCTAACCCTAACCCTATACCCCATGTATTGTACAGAAAACGAAGCAATGTCTTCATGTCACACAAACAGCCATATTTGTCATGTTAACTTGTAAGAATGCCTACAAGAAAGTGTATACTCACATATTGTACAAAGGAGCATATAGTGACAGTGGGTTTCAAGTTGCCCTTACTCAAACAGATATAGATATAGATCATACCTATCACTTAACACATATGCGTATACCCACATAGTGTACAAAACAAAGAGGTAGTGGGCTTCACGTTGCCCACACCCAAACAGATACACACCATACATGTCATGTAAATGCATATAAGAACAGAGATGCAGAAGGATTCAAGTTGTGCACACTTGTACAGAACGTAGAGGCAGCGGGCTTCAAGCATGGCTGTGAAAAACGAGAATAAGTATAGATACAGACCATACATGTTATGTTACACTTAAGTATACATTCACATATTGTACAGAACCAAGAGGAAAAGAAACCTACCTACGCTCATACAGATACATGTCATTCTAGTCGTGTTACACTTAAGTATATAACCACGTATTGTAAAGAATATACTTGTAGATACAGAAGGCTTCAAGCTGCTCACATGCATACAGATACAGGCCTTTCCTGTCATGTTACACGCAAGTATAGAGCCACATATTGTACGGAACAGAGATGCAGAAGGCTTCAAGCTGCTCACACTCATACAGATACAGACAGGCCTTTCCTGTCATGTTACAAGTAAGATCACAACCCGATATTGAACACAACACTGAGACAGTGGACTTCAAGTTACCTATACATATATACAGTTCATACATGCCAGTCCTGTCGGGCTACATGTAAGCATACACCCAAGTATTGTATGGAACATAGCGTCAAAATGCTTCAAGTAGCCAATACTCATATAAATATAGACCATACATGTCGATTTACACGTGACTGTGGTGCTTGAGAACGAAAATAAATCGTTACACGACCGAATCGACAAGCTCGAGTATGCTGCTGACGTGTCTGAACAGTACAGCAGACGTAACTGTCTTAGGCTATCTTAGGATATCAGGGATACCAGAATCCCCCGGGGAGTCGACCGACGAACACGTCATAACTCTGATCAATGCCATTTGCCCGGACATAGAGCCAAGGGATATTTATTGCTCCCATCGAGTCGGCAAGCCCTCATTAACCCTAACAAAACCGAGGGATATCATTGTAAATTTTTCAAATTATAGAGCCCGCAGTATGACGTACAGAGCCAGAACCCTGGCAAGAGACAATGGCTATGGCGGCTCTTTGTTAATGAAGACCTGACTAAAGTGAGAAGTTTTCTCTTTTCCGTGCCAGGCGTTTTACTGAAATCTAAAATCATTAACAGTGTATGGACATCAGATGGTACGATTCTCATACGCGACCTCTCCCTAAAAGCTACACAGGCTTACCAACGAAGAAGTTTAATTTAATAATATTTTATTGCAGATATGTTACAATACATCAATTCAGCATCACAATATTCATAGAAACATATGCAAATGGATTGAACTACAAGTTATTACAGCATTAGTTACAGTTCTCTCTCCAACGAAGAAGAGCTGATATGTGACAATCCGAAGGCTGCCAATGACTCCCGTTTAAATGTTACGCATACAGACTGACATGTGTTGTCATATACTCATATACTATTGAGCTATAACTGTGTTGAACTATTGTAAACTCATTACAATACACCAATTTATGTTACACAACTGAAACGTTATTAGAGTGTTAAGAACTATAAAAATCAAGCCACAATTGTGCATATTTGTTCTAAATTCTAGATATAACATGTGTTGTTTCCTTTCACTTTCTAAACAACAGATCATATTTCCCAAAGCTACTTGGTCATTGAAAAAGAACGGGAAGCTTGAATATTTACAGCCAACACGCGTCATGGCTGATCAACGCAGGTATATAAATTGAGGCCCGCTCTTATTTATTTATTTGTATAGCATTGCTTTATTGAGGGTAAGAATAGCTTAACAACACTTTGTTAAGCTGAAAAAATATATGTTCATAATTTAGCTTTTGAATACAAAACTTATCTGGTATTTCTTAATGGTTTTTAGACCAAAAATCAGAGCACAACACAATAAATATACAACATTCTTTAATGCGTTATTATGTGTACTGGTCACAAATGCTTTATTGGGTGGGCCTCATAATCTAAAGAAAAACTGAATATAACACTTTGCTCATAAATATGTCCTTAAAAAGATAGTAATGTACGTCTATATGGCAATTAATTTAATAACAAGCCGCATGCGTTATGTGGACATTCACCCACACATTGTTTATTATTAGGGCTTTCCACCTTTCAGTGGAAAGACCTTTTGTGTTCGTTCTGTTTATTAGGGCTTTCCACCTTTCAGTGGAAAGACCTTTTGTGTTCGTTCTGTTTATTCTTATTATTAGGGCTTTCCACCTTTCAGTGGAAAGACCTTTTGTTTTCGTTCTGTTTATTCTTATTCTTCTTCTTCTTCTCCCCAGCACTTTTCATAGTACGACTGGTCGCACGGCCTCTAAATTTTACACAATGATAGAACTCAGGCTGGAATAGTGTCCCGAAGCTTTTGGGGTCATGACGTCATCCAAGATGGCCGCCAGTGACGTCATGATACAAATCTTGTTAGCGCTAGATCTCAAACATTTATGACCGGATTTGAATGAAACTTTTGCAGCTGGTACAGTTTAGGGTCTAGTTGTGCAAGAATATAAAATGACGTCAAGACGTCATTAAATGTGACGTCAGCCTATGACGTCTTAAGTCATAAAAGGTCATTTTGGTGCAAATTGTATTTTTCGTCCAGTTTGGCCTGTAAATCAATCACGGTCATTGTCTTTAACGTCACCGATCATTGTGACGTCATCACGTCATCCAGTATGATTTTACGTTTTTTCCTATATAACTGTTTAAAAATGGAAATTCTTGTTATAAGTGTTTCTCGTTATCACTTGTTGCGTAAGATCATACTGCGGATGGTTTACTTTTTCGGCTTTATCGCTTGTTGTGCAACATCATACTGCGGATGGTAAGAATGTTTAGGTTGATCACGTGTTGTGTCATGTGACACAGTTGTTTACCTGACGTCACCAACAAACACAGTGTCTATTTTTTTTTTTATTTTTTTTTTTTTTAACTCCGTGCGCAGCTTTTTCCACTGAATTGACAAAAGATGCGCAGAAAAACTTTCATGTTTTTTCATCATTTAAAAACGATTTCTCGTAAATTTCTTCTTTTCTTTTTTTTTTTTTTTTTTTTTTCTTGTAGGTCAGTGCTGCGGATGGAGGAGGTGGGGGGGGGGGGGGGGGGATTTTGGCTTACTTTGTCTGATAAGGAAAGGCCATGTTTGATCAGGTTCTGATCAAAATCTAGTATGGACTTACCACATTGCTGTAGAAACCATTATTGCGTTTTTCTGCTTATTAGGGCTTTCCACCTTTCAGTGGAAAGACCTTTTGTTTTCGTTCTGTTTATTAGGGCTTTCCACCTTTCAGTGGAAAGACCTCTTGTTTTCGTTCTGTTTATTCTTATTATTATTATTCTTTTTCTTCTTCTTCTCCCCAGCACTTTTCATAGTACGACAGGTCGCACGGCCTCTAAATTTTACACAATGATACAACTCAGGCTGGAATAGTGTCCCGAAGCTTTTGGGGTCATGACGTCATCCAAGATGGCCGCCAGTGACGTCATGATACAAATTTTGTTAGCGCTAGATCTCAAACATTTATGACCGGATTTGAATGAAACTTTCGCAGCTGGTACAGTTTAGGGTCTAGTTGTGCAAGAACATAAAATGACGTCAAGACATCATTAAATGTGACGTCAGCCTTTGACGTCTTAAGTCATAAAAGGTCATTTTGGTGCAAATTGTATTTTTCGTCCAGTTTTGCCTGTAAATCAATCACGGTCATTGTCTTTAACGTCACCGATCATTGTGACGTCATGACGTCATCCAGTATGATTTTACGTTTTTTCCTATATAACTGTTTAAAAATGGAAATTCTTGTAATAAGTGTTTCTCGTTATCACTTGTTGCGTAAGATCATACTTCGGATGGTTTACTTTTTCGGCTTTATCGCTTGTTGTGCAACATCATACTGCGGATGGTAAGAATGTTTAGGTTGATCACGTGTTGTGTCATGTGACACAGTTGTTTACCTGACGTCACCAACAAACACAGTGTCTATGGATATTTTTTTTTTTTTTTTTTTTTTTTTTTTTAACTCCGTGCGCAGCTTTTTCCACTGAATTGACAAAAGATGCGCAGAAAAACTTTCATGTTTTTTCATAATTTAAAAACGATTTCTCGTAAATTTCTTCTTTTCTTTTTTTTTTTTTTTTTTTTTTTTCTTGTAGGTCAGTGCTGCGGATGGAGGAGGTGGGGGTGGGGGGGGATTTTGGCTTACTTTGTCTGATAAGGAAAGGCCATGTTTGATCAGGTTCTGATCAAAATCTAGTATGGACTTACCACATTGCTGTAGAAACCATTATTGCGTTTTTCTGCTTATTAGGGCTTTCCACCTTTCAGTGGAAAGACCTCTTGTTTTCGTTCTGTTTATTCTTATTATTATTAGGGCTTTCCACTTTTCAGTGGAAAGACCTCTTGTTTTCGTTCTGTTTATTAGGGCTTTCCACTTTTCAGTGGAAAGACCTCTTGTTTTCGTTCTGTTTATTCTTATTATTAGGGCTTTCCACTTTTCAGTGGAAAGACCTCTTGTTTTCGTTCTGTTTATTCTTATTATTATTAGGGCTTTCCACCTTTCAGTGGAAAGACCTCTTGTTTTCGTTCTGTTTATTAGGGCTTTCCACTTTTCAGTGGAAAACCTATTGTTTTCGTTCTGTTTATTCTTATTCTTTTTCCTCTTCTTCTCCCCAGCACTTTTCATAGTAAGACTGGTCGCACGGCCTCTAAATTTTACACATTGATATAGCTCAAACTGACTTAGTGTCCCGAAACTTTTGGGGTCATGACGTCATCCAAGATGGCCGCCACTGGCGTTTGTTGGCAAATCTTGTTATCGCTTTATCTCATGCATTTACGATGGGATTTGATTGAAACTTTCACAGATTGTAGGGTTCAGGGTCTAGTTGTGCAAGAATGTAAAAACGTGTCCCTATATAATAACGTCTTGACGTCAGTGACGTCACAATGTTGAGAAAATTCATTTTTTTCAGTGATTGCGTTTTTCATGTTTTTTTACTGTAAAATCCATCAGTGTCATTCTTTCAGTCGACGCTGACAGTTTTAACGTCATGACGTCATTCAAAATGGCCGCCAATGACGTCATTTAAGAAATATTGTAATTGCTATATCTCCTTCATTTATGATCGGATTTTGATGCAACTTTCACAGCCTGTAGGGAATTAGGTTGAGTTGTGCAAGAATGTCAAATGTTGTCATGACGTCATCCAAGATGGCCGCCAGAGACGTCATGATACAATTTTTGTTAGCGCTAGATCTCAAACATTAATAGTCGGATTTAAATGAAACTTTCACAGATTGTAGAGTTCAGAGTCTAGCTGTGCAAGAACGTAAAAACGTGTCTCTATGTAATAACATCTTGACGTCAGTGACGTCACAATGATATAAAAATTCTTTTTTTTTCAGAGATTGCATTGTTCATGTTTTTTTACTGTAAAATCCATCAGTGTCAATGTTTCAGTCGACGCTGACAGTTTTAACGTCATGACGTCATTCAAAATGGCCGTCAATGACGTCATTTAACAAATCTTGTAATCGCTATATCTCCTTCATTTATGATCAGATTTTGATGCAACTTTCAAAGCCTGTAGGTAATTAAAATGAGTTGTGCATGAACGTCAGAAATTGTCATGACGTCATTTAAGATGGCAGCCAGTGACGTCATGATACAAATATTGTTAGCGCTAGATCTCAAATATCTATAGTCCAATTTGAATGAAACTTTTACAGATTATAGAGTACAGGGTCTAGTTGTGCAAGAACGTTAACACGTGTCCCTATCAATTAACGTCTTGACGTCAGTGACGTCACAATGTTATTAAAACCGTTTGTTTTCACTAATCGCATTTTTGAAGTTGTTTTACTATGATATCATTTGTTGTCATTGTCTCAGTCAACGCTGACAGTTTTAACAACATGACGTCACCCAAAATAGCCACATCACCGATCGTAGTGACGTCATGACGTCATCCAATTTGAAAAGCCCGTTTGATCAGGTTCTGATCAAAATCGTAAGATCGTAACTTTGGCTAAATACATTATGTTTATAAAATTGATACAGAAAACATATTGCACAGTTGATGTGTGTATTAAATCGTGAATATATTAACATAAAGTTTCGATATAGATTCAACAATAATAATGTTGTAAAAGTTGTTCTATTTTCTTTTTCTTCTTCTTTTTCCTTTTAAGGGACAATGTCCGTAACGTTTAGTTAATAAAACACGAAATAAGTACGTTGACAAACATTAAACACTTACCATTATTGAATATTTACCAAATAAAAATCAAGATTGTTTGACAGAATTTAAAAAAAGTACAAAAAAATAAGTACCTTTTTCCAGGTTTGAACTCGCAGCCCAAACTAACAATTACACTTGCCGGTAATAACAAAGGCTTGTAAGGGCCAACTGCTTAACCAACTGAGCTAAGCTGACAAGTGATATTGTGCAATACATACAATGTACAAAAGCGAATGCGCTAAATACTGTCACGTGATCAGTAGAAAAAGTACTTATTTATAATACGGGCAGTGTCCCTTTAATAACTTATGCTGTGTTGTGGAGCCGAAAAACAACATTCAATTCAATTTAATTCTTATTCAATTCAATTCAATTCATTTTAATTCACGCACGCACGCACGCAACGCACGCACGCACGCACGCACGCACGCACGCATGCATTGGAGCAAATTATGGTGAGGAAACTTCATCCTTTATCATCTGTGTTTGATTGCTGCCCAGACATTCACTCACTGACAGATCACAGAGGCTTCGGTTGGTTGACTGATCGACGGATAAAGCATTGCGATATTGCGGGTTAGAGCTGCAGAACATTGCCCTGCGGTGGCATTTCTAAAAGCAAACGTCATGTCATCCTCTCATGAATAACTAAATAACATTTAAAAAAATATATGTTTATTTGTCAACATTACAAACTTCGTGTCAAGTATCATCACAACAGCCTGTAAAGTTCAGTGGCTAAGTCACTGCGCTTTCTCTTTCAACATTAAAGGAGCTGATACCGACTTTGTGCACTTGATTAGTGTATGAAGGAGAGAATAGTTGGCATGTATATACCACAGTCCCTGTTCGATCCCTGGCGGAGGTGTTTCTGATAGGAAACATTATCCGTCGCCTCATTTTCTCTCTGAGGTTGCTGGCGCTGTATGTGCCTCGATATAAGATTAATACCCGTATATGGGTGTACAAATTCTCAACATTAAAGGAGCTGATGCAAACTTCGTGTAGTGGATTAGTGTATAACTATGAAGAAGGGAATAGTTGGCATGTATACACCACAAGGCCATAGCTAGACCTTCAATGTTCAATGTAACAGGAGATTACAGTGTGGTAAGTCACTGCGCTTTAAAGCGGCAGACCTCTACCCCCGAGTGGGTTTGACCCATGGCTGAGGCGTGTCTGATAGGAAACATTATCTCTCGCCTCATTTTCTCTCTGAGGTTGCTGGCGCTGTATGTGCTTCGATATCAGATTTATATACGTATACGAGTGTACACATTATCAACATTAAAGGAGCTGATGCAAACTCCGTATAGCGTATAACTATGAAGAAGGGAATAGTTGGCATATATACACCACAAGGCCATAGCCAGACCTTCAATGTTTAATGTAACAGGAGATTGCAGTGTGGTAAGTCACTGCGCTTTAAGGCTGCAGACCTTTACCCCGAGTGTTCCCTCTGGGGTTTCTGGTGCAATATATTACTCGATGTAAGATATGAGTTTAAAAGCTAACATTTTTATTTTTCAACATTAAAGGAGCTGATACAAACTTCGTGTACTGGATCTTCGTGTACTGGATTATGTATAACTTTGAGGGAATGAAGCGTCGCATCTATACGCCGCGCAAATAATAGCTAGACATTTCACGTTCAATGAAACAGGAGAGTTCATATGGGTAAGTCATAGCGCTTTAAAGCTGCAAACCTCTACCCCGAGTGGTTCGTTCCCTGGCGTAGACGTGTCTGATAGGTAACAGCATCGCTCGTCTCATCTTCCCTCTTAGGTTGCTGGCGCAGTATATGCCCCGATATAAGATTGATACCCGCAATTGAGAGTAAAAGCAAACAATTTTACTTTTCAACATATAAGAAGCTGATCAAAACTTCGTGTACCGGATTCGTGAATAACTATGAAGAAAAAAAGAGTTGTATCTGTTCGTCGCAAGAAATAATCAGAGCTTCCATGTTCAATGAAACAGCTAGAGAGTTCAGTGGGGGGTAAATCACTGCGCTTAAAGCTGCAGACCTCTATCCCGAGTGGGTTCGCTCCCTGGCGTAGTCGTGTCTGATAGGAATCAACATCTCTTGTCTCATCTTCCCTCTGAGGTTGCTGTCGCAGTAAATGCCCCGATATAAGAGTGATACCCGCAAGTACGAGTAAAAGCACACATTTTTGCTTTTCAGCATTAAAGGAGCTGATAGCAACTTCGTGTCCTGCATTAGTGTATAACTATGAAGGGAAGAAGAGTTGGCATGTACACGCCGCAATATATAGCCAGACCTTCAATGTTCAGTGAAACAGGAAAGTTCAGTGGGGTAAGTCACTGCGCTTAAAGCTGCAGACCTCTACTCCCCGAGGGATTCGCTTCATGGCGGAGGCGTGTCTGATAGATAGAAACATTATCCCTCCTCATCTTATCTTTCCTCGGAAATTGCTGGCGCCGTATATGCCCCGATGTAATATTGATACCCGCACGTGAAAGTAAAAGCCAACGTTTGTATTTTTCAACATTAAAGGAGCTGATACAGACTTCGTGTCCTGAATTAGTGTATAACTGAGTTGCATGTATACGCCGCAAGACACAGCCAGACCGTCAATGTCCAGTGAAACATCACGACGGCCCGGAAAATTCAGTGGATGGATAAGACCTTGCGCATTAGAGCTGCATACCTTTGTTCCGTGTGGACAGTTAAAGGACAATTCATCCCCCTGTCTCATCTTTCTTTGAAGTTGTTTGTGTTCAATCTTAAAGGGGCACACGGCAATCTTGAATTTTGTAATTAATACTATTACTTATTGGTTCAAAGTGTTCAAATTGTTATAGCATATTAATTGAAAACTCACACTTGTATTTGAATATACAAGACGTATTTAACAAAATTAATCGAGGTGCTATGTTTTAGGCTTGATACAAACCCCATGATTGCCGTATGTATCCCTGTAATGATCGTCGGTGATAGATCCGCATATGATGTGTTAAAGGGATGTACTGCAATCTTGATATTTTAACGGCGGCCCGTTAGTTTTTCACATATCATAACCAGCATTTGTTCAATCATTAATAATAAGTATACTGATAGTATCAACCAAACTGGTTTCGCATTTTACTAACGTTTGATTTATAGTGCACCAATAATACATTCAATGCAGGAAGTTTTTTTTATAAGTCAAAATTATTATTGATTATATTGCTTATTTTAATGATGGACATACTTGCCATGTGTTCCTTAAACGAAAGCATCAGTTGAATGATTCAAAGTCACAATAACATTTGCTTTATAAATACAGGTGCTAGTTTTGATGATTGATGCATAATTCGAGATTGCCGCGTGTCCCTTTAAAAGCGGAGGGCACTCCCAACCAGTATGTCACATACGTGCAAAGCCAGACATATACATCGATCATGTACAATGACAATATAATACATATGTTTCAAGTCGCACCTATGAATACGCAATTTTACATTCAGGACAATAAATTATGTTATGTTGTTCGCTCGTTTAAATTAAATGCAACTAAAACACATTATAATAGTTTAACGCGTATTGGTACACATTAGTATTTTTTCAAAATGTCTCCAGTCCCTTTAATATGCCTAAAGTGCGAATGCACCTCGGTGAACTCCTTGTTCAATTGCATTTGGCATGAAATCATGTAGCAACAGGAAATAAACAACATGTCACTCAATATTGACAAAAGGTTGCATCTGACACTTGACACCTGTAATTTGACTGGCTTAATTGATTGGGGTTTTCTCTCTCAAATTCATGGAGCCTGTCAATTATGTTCAATGGGCTGTCTTCACAGCACTTTTGGGCGCGGTGTGCTTTTGTAAAGGGTGCGCTGGGCGTTTTAAAGGAACGCTGGGCGTTTTACACGGCACTATTGCGTTCCACCGTTCCCTCCCAACGCATTCATACGCGGCACACAGTCTAGCAAATAGTACCGAACCGCACTACACGTTCAATGCTAGTACATGACATGGAAAGCCCGTTTGATCAGGTTCTGATCAAAATCTAGTTATTATTCTTTTTCTTCTTCTTCTTCTTCTTCTTCTTCTCCCCAGCACTTTTCATAGTACGACTGGTCGCACGGCCTCTAAATTTTACACAATGATAGAACTCAGGCTGGAATAGTGTCCCGAAGCTTTTGGGGTCATGACGTCATCCAAGATGGCCGCCAGTGACGTCATGATACAAATCTTGTTAGCGCTAGATCTCAAACATTTATGACCGGATTTGAATGAAACTTTCGCAGCTGGTACAGTTTAGGGTCTAGTTGTGCAAGAATATAAAATGACGTCAAGACGTCATTAAATGTGACGTCAGCCTTTGACGTCTTAAGTCATAAAAGGTCATTTTGGTGCAAATTGTATTTTTCGTCCAGTTTGGCCTGTAAATCAATCACGGTCATTGTCTTTAACGTCACCGATCATTGTGACGTCATGACGTCATCCAGTATGATTTTACGTTTTTTCCTATATAACTGTTTAAAAATGGAAATTCTTGTTATAATTGTTTCTCGTTATCACTTGTTGCGTAAGATCGTACGGCGGATGGTTAACTTTTTTGGCTTTATTGCTTGTTGTGCAACATCATACTGGATATTTTTATTTTTTTTTTTTTTTTTTTTTTTAACTCCGTGCGCAGCTTTTTCCACTGAATTGACAAAAGATGCGCAGAAAAACTTTCATGTTTTTTCATAATTTAAAAACGATTTCTCGTAAATTTCTTCTTTTCTTTTTTTTTTTTTTTTTTTTTTTTCTTGTAGGTCAGTGCTGCGGATGGAGGAGGTGGGGGTGGGGGGGGGATTTTGGCTTACTTTGTCTGATAAGGAAAGGCCATGTTTGATCAGGTTCTGATCAAAATCTAGTATGGACTTACCACATTGCTGTAGAAACCATTATTGCGTTTTTCTGCTTATTAGGGCTTTCCACCTTTCAGTGGAAAGACCTCTTGTTTTCGTTCTGTTTATTCTTATTATTATTAGGGCTTTCCACTTTTCAGTGGAAAGACCTCTTGTTTTCGTTCTGTTTATTAGGGCTTTCCACTTTTCAGTGGAAAGACCTCTTGTTTTCGTTCTGTTTATTCTTATTATTAGGGCTTTCCACTTTTCAGTGGAAAGACCTCTTGTTTTCGTTCTGTTTATTCTTATTATTATTAGGGCTTTCCACCTTTCAGTGGAAAGACCTCTTGTTTTCGTTCTGTTTATTCTTATTATTAGGGCTTTCCACCTTTCAGTGGAAAGACCTTTTGTTTTCGTTCTGTTTATTCTTATTATTATTCTTTTTCTTCTGTCCGCCACTTTTCATAGTACTACTGGTCGCACGGCCTCTAAATTCTACACAATGATAGAACTCAGGCTGGAATAGTGTCCCGAAGCTTTTGGGGTCATGACGTCATCCAAGATGGCCGCCAGTGACGTCATGATAAAAATCTTGTTAGCGCTAGATCTCAAACATTTATGACCGGATTTGAATGAAACTTTCGCAGCTGGTACAGTTTAGGGTCTAGTTGTGCAAGAACATAAAATAACGTCAAAACGTCATTAAATGCGACGTCGGCCTGTGACGTCTTAAGTCATAAAAGGTCATTTTGGTGCAAATTGTATTTTTCGACCAGTTTTGCCTGTAAATCAATCACGGTCATTGTCTTTAACGTCACTAATCATTGTGACGTCATGACGTCATCCAGTATGATTTTACGTTTTTTCCTATATAACTATTTAAAAATGGAAATTCTTGTTATAAGTGTTTCTCGTTATCACTTGTTGCGTAAGATCGTACGGCGGATGGTTTACTTTTTCGGCTTTATCGCTTGTTGTGCAACATCATACTGCGGATGGTAAGACTGTTTAGGTTGATCATGTGTTGTGTTATGTGACCCACTTGTTTACCTGACGTCACCAACAAACACAGTGTCCAAGGAAGTTTTTTTTTTTGTTTTTTTTTTTTGTTTTTTTTTTTTTAACTCCGTGCGCAGCTTTTTCCACTGAAATGACAAAAGCTGCGCAGTAAAACTTTTATGTTATTCCAGCGCTTTTGAACGATTTCTCGTAAATTTCATTTTTTTTTTTTTTTTCCTTGTAGGTCAGTGCTGCGGATGGAGGAGGTGGGGGGGGGGGGGGGATTTCGGGTTACTTTGTCGGTGTGAGATGGTGTTGCTGAGAGAGGGCGTTCCCTTTCTAACTTTTCTCCGTGAGTTTTACAGTAAATCAATGAAGATCAATGTCTTTATCATCACTAACCATTGTGACGTCATGACGTCATTGAGTATGATTTTACATGTTAAGCCTGACATGGAAAGCCCATGTTTGATCAGGTTCTGATCAAAATCTAGTAGGGGCTTACCACATTGCTGTAGAAACCATTATTGCGTTTCTTTGTTTATTAGGGCTTTCCACCTTTCAGTGGAAAGACCTTTTGTTTTCGTTCTGTTTATTCTTATTATTATTCTTTTTCTTCTGTCCGCCACTTTTCATAGTACTACTGGTCGCACGGCCTCTAAATTCTACACAATGATAGAACTCAGGCTGGAATAGTGTCCCTAAGCTTTTGGGGTCATGACGTCATCCAAGATGGCCGCCAGTGACGTCATGATAAAAATCTTGTTAGCGCTAGATCTCAAACATTTATGACCGGATTTGAATGAAACTTTCGCAGCTGGTACAGTTTAGGGTCTAGTTGTGCAAGAACATAAAATAACGTCAAAACGTCATTAAATGCGACGTCGGCCTGTGACGTCTTAAGTCATAAAAGGTCATTTTGGTGCAAATTGTATTTTTCGACCAGTTTTGCCTGTAAATCAATCACGGTCATTGTCTTTAACGTCACTAATCATTGTGACGTCATGACGTCATCCAGTATGATTTTACGTTTTTTCCTATATAACTATTTAAAAATGGAAATTCTTGTTATAAGTGTTTCTCGTTATCACTTGTTGCGTAAGATCGTACGGCGGATGGTTTACTTTTTCGGCTTTATCGCTTGTTGTGCAACATCATACTGCGGATGGTAAGACTGTTTAGGTTGATCATGTGTTGTGTTATGTGACCCACTTGTTTACCTGACGTCACCAACAAACACAGTGTCCAAGGAAGTTTTTTTTTTTGTTTTTTTTTTTTTTTTTTTTTTTTTTAACTCCGTGCGCAGCTTTTTCCACTGAAATGACAAAAGCTGCGCAGTAAAACTTTTATGTTATTCCAGCGCTTTTGAACGATTTCTCGTAAATTTCATTTTTTTTTTTTTTTCCTTGTAGGTCAGTGCTGCGGATGGAGGAGGTGGGGGGGGGGGGGGGATTTCGGGTTACTTTGTCGGTGTGAGATGGTGTTGCTGAGAGAGGGCGTTCCCTTTCTAACTTTTCTCCGTGAGTTTTACAGTAAATCAATGAAGATCAATGTCTTTATCATCACTAACCATTGTGACGTCATGACGTCATTGAGTATGATTTTACATGTTAAGCCTGACATGGAAAGCCCATGTTTGATCAGGTTCTGATCAAAATCTAGTAGGGGCTTACCACATTGCTGTAGAAACCATTATAGCGTTTCTTTGTTTATTAGGGCTTTCCACCTTTCAGTGGAAAGACCTTTTGTTTTCGTTCTGTTTATTCTTATTATTATTCTTTTTCTTCTGTCCGCCACTTTTCATAGTACTACTGGTCGCACGGCCTCTAAATTCTACACAATGATAGAACTCAGGCTGGAATAGTGTCCCGAAGCTTTTGGGGTCATGACGTCATCCAAGATGGCCGCCAGTGACGTCATGATAAAAATCTTGTTAGCGCTAGATCTCAAACATTTATGACCGGATTTGAATGAAACTTTCGCAGCTGGTACAGTTTAGGGTCTAGTTGTGCAAGAACATAAAATAACGTCAAAACGTCATTAAATGCGACGTCGGCCTGTGACGTCTTAAGTCATAAAAGGTCATTTTGGTGCAAATTGTATTTTTCGACCAGTTTTGCCTGTAAATCAATCACGGTCATTGTCTTTAACGTCACTAATCATTGTGACGTCATGACGTCATCCAGTATGATTTTACGTTTTTTCCTATATAACTATTTAAAAATGGAAATTCTTGTTATAAGTGTTTCTCGTTATCACTTGTTGCGTAAGATCGTACGGCGGATGGTTTACTTTTTCGGCTTTATCGCTTGTTGTGCAACATCATACTGCGGATGGTAAGACTGTTTAGGTTGATCATGTGTTGTGTTA